>JAKUCV010007755.1:0-300589 GCA_028386065.3 Turnera subulata | reverse complement strand
TTTTTTTTCCATTTCTTATACTTTCCCAAAATTCCACAATAATCATAAATATATTTCCCAAAATACTTTCACGATTTAATCTTCTAAGTATTAAACATAAATGTATATATCAGATTTTATTTATTATCTTTATTACCACTTATTAATTTATATCAATATATTTTCTGGTTATAAGGTTAATGTTATACCATGAGTAGACTTTTTGATTCAGCCCAAGGCCAAACACTCGAGCCCAATAGTTCTGCCAAGGCCCGACCCAAGGCTGAACCCACACAGCCCAAGCTACCCTCACTATGCGCGGGTCGGCCCGTTACCATGACCCAGCCAAACGGGTCGTCTCCTTCCCCGAGTGTGGCTGCTCACCATGACGGCCCGGCGCTGGATGAGGCGGCACGGTCAACACGAGGCGGCGGGAAGGAGGTGTCATGGGAGAAGAACCGATGGCGAGCGACAACGGTGAAGGGCTGCCGGTAGATCGTGTGCGAGCGGCGGTCGGTCGTGGCTGTCGGCAGCAACGAGGTGGGGAGGACTCGACGGCTTGCTTGTCGCCGGCGTGCTGCAGCGAGGAGGATCCGATCTCAAGGCGGCGGCATCGGCTGCAGCTTGGGTTCGGCGGCGTTGGCGGCTGCAGGTGGTGGCGGTGTGGTGAAGGTGGCCGGCGGCGGTGCTCCTTCCCTTCTCTTGTTTCTTTTTTTTTTTTCACTCTTTTCTTTCTTTCTCTCTTATTTTTCTTTTTCTGTCCATTTTTCTCTCTTCTCTTTTTCTTTTTTTTTCTTCTGCTCTCCTCCTCTCTTCTACCGGCTTTAAAGTTTTATTTTTGTTTTGTTTTTTTTTTCTTTTTTTTACTATTAGTCTTGTGAATCAAATAATTCATTTTCGTCCGTATTACGGGCGAGTCCGATCCGGACCAGAAAATAGCTGATACCTCCTTAGTTATTTTCCGGTGTGATTTTCCGAGAAATTCCGAAACCCGAAAAATACCAACTTAGTTCCGAAAAATTCACGGGAAAATCACGAGCGCGGGAAAACTCTCGGTTTCGAAAAACGACTACCGATTTACTTCGAATTAATTACCCGAGGTTAATTTCTACAGTAAATCACGGTAAAACAATTTCTACAGTCCCGGTAAAAATCCAAATTTTACCCGGGCTGTTACACTCGATCATTTGCGATATAACTAGAGATCGAGTAGGATGTTTTGTCTGCATAGAAACTGAAATGGCATGTTATAACAATTAAGTGGTGGAATTTTTCTTTTGCCAGTTTTCCTAATAACAGCTGTAAACTTACAGCCGATACATTTTTCTGTTACAAAATTGTTGTGGAAAAATTAGTCATCCTGTTAATTGGCCGCATGCTCTTTTGCGGTTACTTGTGGATGAAATTAAATCAGTTCAACAGAGGACGGTGATGTAGTGATCTGATTTATTTTAAAAATTCAGACGTATTATAGTCTCAGTGCTGCCGTTTTCCATGCATGTACTTCATTTCCACGCTAAGTTAACTAGCTATACTTTGATTAAAATAAATTTGCTGGCCTGCAGATAGGTACAGCGGGATGGACATAATTAATGGTTGGTTGAAGATTTGTTTCCACAACACTTGCGCCATTGCTTGCAGAAACTTAGTTTAATAGTTTTGTTCTTCCAAGAGTTTTTATAGCTAGCTTCCTTCAGGGAGTACATGTTAGTTTCAGTTGAATTCTTCATAATTAAGCCATCCAAACTGTACCTAGCTATATATGTCCAAGCCTTCAAGCAGATTTATACTTAGAGCAAATGGTATTTGTTTGATGTTGACTGTGGCGTGACATAATTAAGTGAATGTACCTTCTCCATTAATTTTAGCGAGGAAACCTGATACTCAAAGACAAAGTGTAAAAATCAAAAGTGCTGCACAGTGTGTCTCGTTCATCATAATTAAATCAAAGAGGAAGGTTCCTTCATCTTTCATGATATCAAATTATATATATGTAGCTTAAATTAAATGTGAATATTCTAGTAATTACCTCAAATTCTTGAGGTAATTAATAATTAGAAACCAAATTTAAAATTAAAGTTGTTATTCCAGCAGCAAACATATCATACATATGAGACAGTGCCTTTCACGGACGGCAGGCCCTAAGAAATATGTATGCCCTGCGTGTGAATAGGTTTACTAAGAGTAAAGAAAAATAGGCACACACGCACAGATTTCATTTTTGTACAATAGCACTTGTATTACATTAGAGAAAAATGACAGAATGAAAGGACGCGTTAATAAGAAAGCCAGCATAGAATGAAAGCAACTAGAGAGCTCTAATAGCAGACAGATTTGGGAGAATTAATCGTTTTAAAAAAACCAGTGTCTGCTTAAGATAGATTCACTGACAGCCGGCCTACAGAAAAGCTCCCCAAGCAAAATTCTAAGACTTTTCTCTCTTTAACACCTTTAATTTCAACCCCAATAGGCAATGCCTATGTCTTTTGTTTGTCTCTTGTCTCCAATACTTCTAACCCTCCCTCCTCCCATATCTCTATAATACTTCCATTTGTCTCCCTTTCTCTTCCTTACTGACTCATCAAGTACTCTTTTTCTCTCTAGTGCTGACTTTTCTTTGGAAGGATCTGTATCATGGAATCAAACCCACATGAAGACTCATCAAAGAGCTCTAGCGAAGAAACCGAACGATCTGAGCTGGCCAACGATGATACAGGAACAGGCAGGTCCTATGAGTGTGTCTTTTGCAAGAGAGGGTTCACTACTGCTCAAGCTCTTGGTGGACACATGAATATTCACAGGAAAGATAGGGCAAAGTCAAGGCCTAGCTCAGTTCCTTCGATTTCAAGCAAAGGTGAAGAGGATTATGCAAGTTTTAGAGCCTACCCTCCAATTCAAAGCTTCCCACCTCATCAGTACTATCCTACTACTGCTCATCATGAGGTACACACGAATTACCAAACATTTTTTCCTGCACCCACATGGGGTGCCTATGGGATTTCATATGGGCAACCTAGCGGTGATTTGTATGTGCAAAACCCACAACTTTTCAATCCCTACGAAGTGGATTGGCAAAGGAACCTTCCCTTGCAAATAGGTTCATCCCGTACACATGATCATAATAAAGAAAAGAGGGAGGACGGCAGCGAAGCAGACACACTAGACTTGGAGCTTAGACTTGGTCATGATCCTTAATATTTCCTCAATATATATATATATAAGCAAGCCGGTATATATATATCTTTTGTTGTACAGCTTTGGATTTTTCTATGCTGCATAACGGGAGAGGAAAAAGAATGGTTGAATGCATTACTGATTCTACGTTTAAGAAGAGAAATGGTTGATCGGGTGGAGGGAGAAGAAATGTTTTCCACTGGACTTTGGGGAATTACTAGATCCCACCATCAACTTCGATTCAATCGCTTTTTGAAGGTAGTTTTGCTCTCCCTTATCTAAGTATTATATATAGACTTAAACCCTAGATTTATTTGGCTAGGGTTCCGTGATCTTTGTAAGTGCAGTTTGTTGATTAATTTTTCTTACTCGGTTTGAGTTGTAATTTTTCTTATAATAATCTAAGAAAATTTTATGCATATTTAATTGTTGAATACTGGTCCAATTTACTTTTTCATCCAACATCATTAGGCGCTAATAATGCAAAAGTTCAGGGCTTTTCCTCTTTAATTTCTTATGGAAAAAAGCAGCTGTCCCACTGTTTGCACAGATTTGGGGGAATTTGCAAAATGGCCCTGTTGTTGTAAGTGGCAACTTTCAAATGAAAAAATATTGGACCAACTGGATAATTGCTGGAAATTACCTTAGGTTATGTAGATGCAGTTTAAGAGAGCATATATATTATTGCCAAACTTTAGCTAGTGATCGATGTTTCTGCTGGAGCTCGAGGGCATTAGTGATCCTTGGCTCCTGATCAGTTGCTATTTCACATATACAGGAAGGGTCTGACCGAAAGCAAAAGCAAATTTTTGCATTTCAACTAGAAAACCTCCTATATATCATAGAGTCTGAAACATTAGTCTGCATTGAACCTAAGCTTGGATACAGTGCAAACCTCTTTATATGTAGAAAGCATGTATACACCATCCTCGAATACCTAAGAAAAGAAATACTAAGAGTTCTTAGAGAAAAAAGAAACACTAGTTAGGAGAAATAGAATTGTATATATATATAACTATTTCAACCCTAGAAACTTGAGTAAATAGCCTCCTTCCATACATTCCCAGAACTGCAAACATGCAGGATATATAGAAGTAGAACACTCAAAGAATAAGGATTAATCAGTATAAAATTAGTTCTTCCTCAAACTATTTTTGTACTTTCTATAATTAGGTGAAGATGCTTGCCATGAAAATGATTGTTTTTTGGCCCAACCACAGTTATGTTTTATTTTATGATCAATTAGATGAAACTCTCAACTTCTTGATGGTACTGACAGGAAACTCAACAAATGTAAACAGCCATTAATTGGATATACTGTTGTGATGATCTGATTTCTTTCTACCTCTTTGATCCATCAAGTTAAGCTTTTTGAAAAACAAGTCAACTACCTTAATCCATACTTTGATTGAAAGCTCGTGCATGAGTATCCAAAAAAATCTACTTTCAAAAGTTGGCATTGCTTCCTGATCAACAATGAAATCAGCTAATTAATTAGCTTGCCTGTAAATCTCAAAATAGGCGAACTACGAATGAATATATATAGTTTATGTATGGCTTAATTAGTTTGTTATGCAGCCAGCATGCTAGCTTTCCAAATCATTTAGATACAGGCCGTACTATCTTTTCTGTTGCCTGTAATTAATATTTTAGGTGGCAATGGAAAAGGCATACATACTTCTTTTTCACGGTGAACGTCATTAACTTGTTTTTTGTGAGAAATTTGTGGATGTGGCATTGGAGCCGTCTCTTGTTGATTATTTTACTTAATTGCTTCAGTGTGTGGAAGCAAACTATTATAGAGTTTTTTTGTTCTTTTTGTATAAAGGTTATGGATGTTAGCTCCATATAGCAAAAGTACGTAGTAACAATTGGGTATGCATGCAATTTGCTTTAATTTGTGTTCACATTTGTACGTTGCATACAGATAACGCGCGTTGGGACTAGCTCTCTTGCATCTTTCTACTTTCTTACTCTTGAATTAACCATATTAAGTGTGACTGACACGAACCTTCTTTTAGAGTAATTATGTGACCAAAACACGTTGGCGCAGGAGATTAAGCCTTTCTTGTTAGGGTGGCAAGCGAATGGTTAAGAAACGTATTAATATTGTATAAAGAAGGATGGAGTATATATAATTCACAGCAAGAGTAGATTTACCCTACGTATAATCAACCCTTTATCATGTGCTTTGGCTTTTCTGATCAATCCAATGGAACTCAATCTTGAATATTACCGAGCATTGCACTTCTATGGGGATGTGACTTGTGAGCCAATATGGTCGTAGCCGGCACAAGAGTGCTTTTTATTAGTTAAGCTGTAAAGATGGGCGCGGGTTATGTTTCAATTATATTGCTAATATCGCAATTGTTTAATATAGGTACTGATCTCATGACCAATAGGCTAGTAGCTTATTGATATTCTTGCCTTTGGTCAGGTCTCTGGTTAATTTGAATCCCACCCTCAATATCAATCAATATCAAAAAAATATAGGTACTAATGAACGACGCAGTTTAGTTCAAATTAAGCCCATATCAAAAGAGTGCGAATATGGACGAGACGAGAACTTTGATGTATGTATATATGTATGATGATCTTCCAAAATGTCGAACAGCTCTTTCAGGTAAAGGAAAAAAAAAATAAAAAAGATATACACTAACGAATGCAAGCCTGAATGACATGAATTGGTTTTACGTGAACAAATCACATATGCTTGTGGTTAACTGTCACTCGTATTATATATATACACACACTCACACAGTTAATTATAAGGGATGCATTACTCATGATCCTGAACTGCATGCACCACTTAAAAATAAAGTCACTCATTAAGTACATTGAGGAGATATATATGCACGTAAGTAACCAGTATAATTACTAATTACACCAAAAATTTTGAAACCCTTGGACGATAATATTCCCCCAACCACAACATGGAATAATTATTAATGCTCACGTAGAGACCATAGCGCTGTCTACTTCAGCTGGTTTGAGGCCAGATCTCCTCTCAATTTTCATGCCGAAGCCTAATTAACACACCCATAACTATCGTCAAACGTTATGATGTCGGATTTGATGAGAACGGATGCAAGATTTGTAATAATAAAGATGATAATACTATATTATAAAAATGCATGCGTGCATTGTCTACATAGAATTGGTCTGAGTACACCTGGAGAGGTTTGTCTGCCAGCGATGGGTCAGATGGGATATGACTTTTTCACCTTAAAATCTGACTAATATATACACTGGACCCAGAACTTTTGGACAGTATCTAAATTCCAAACTACGTAGGTACGTATCCAATTACATCATCCGTGTAATTGCTTAGTCTGTTTGTGCGAGTGAACTTCAAAACAAACGGTACTAGAATAAGGAAAGAAAATTTCTGAGGTGGATCCATACTTGTACACATATATAAAAATATGAAAGTCTAACAAAATATATGCCGTGTGTTTGTTTTGGATTTGTGTATGTAGAGAATTACAGGTCATCCTTACCAGCTTCCACTTTTGGTCTTGATCTTTCTTCTTGTCACCTACGCATGAAGTTCATATATTTGAACTGCTGTATATCAAATCAACTTCATTAATCAATATGTTGTAACTATTGAGAAAGGTACTTTTAGGATATTTCAGCAGCTACTTCCATCGGCACCAGTGGTCTAGTGGTAGAATAGTACCCTGCCACGGTACAGACCCGGGTTCGATTCCCGGCTGGTGCAAAGCTTTTAATTTTTCTTTTCTCTCTGCAATTGTTCCATGATTTATTTTTCTTTCTTGGCCACTGTAACTCTCCGTGATCAATTTCCGGTTCCACTTGGTGAACCGAGAGTGAGGGAACTTCATTCAGAGTTGCTGACCTGGAGACCATTTTGAGTATTACTAGTGCTGATCTAAGATTATCCGTGATGAAGATGACTGGAGTAATGCATGACTAATAAAATAGGCTGAAATTAGTGCGGATTCGTTGGGGGTTGATGTTTGAATTCTGCCACCTGTTGCAAGAAGGGAAGACAATTTCGTTTTCTCTGATATCATGAAGAGTTTGACATTATGGGTGTAGAATACTTTTTCCAACAAGAGACTGAATACAAGAGACGGGGAAGAAGGACAAGACGTCAAGCTCACACCTAAGTCAAGAATTGTGACTTGGGAGTTTCAGTTCACAGGTAAAGCCGCCTCCATTTCCATCTTCAACTTCTGGTTAGAGGATAGATCATGACTAGCAACCGAACCAATTTGATGAGTTCGAAACAGTAAGAAAACATACGTCGAGGAGGCTGCCATTGATTGCGTGCAAACAAAATTACAAGTCCAAAGGCACGATGAGACTGGATTTCAGCTGAATCAAAGATCAATCTGAATCCAAAGAGAACAGATTCAAACTCCAGTGTTTGTTAAGTGATCATCTCAATCAAAAAACTTAAGCTAATGATTGAAGCTTCATGATTGGTTTTAGGTTTATTACCCTAAAGTATAGAGCTTATGGTGTGAAATGAAATTTGTAGATAATAATTTTGCAGAACCAAGCTGAAACATTGCCAATCTTATTTTATTGCTTCAAACAAAACTTTTCACAAGGCCAGAATGGACCTCCTCTCAAGCAGCCCATTCTACCCAGAGGGAGTATTTTTCGCGTCCCTGGCTGCTCAATCTACACCTAAGGGGATTATGCTGCCCCAAGCTGCCAACTTAGGGGATTATAAATCACGAGGAAGATATTCATGTAATTGAAACTAGAGTAGCAGCAGCAAAGATTTTACAATCATCTCTTTCATTCAACAGAACAGAGGTTTGAGGTATCCAACATCCTTTTCAAAAACATGGATGAATATTATACAAGCAGGAAGAGTCGGTGACCCCATACAAACAGGGGTTCCCAGTCGGGTCTAACATTAGGACATAAGCTGTATCAAAATAATCATAGGTATATTACCTAGTCAGATAGTATACAACTAGGAATATGACCACAAACGAAGCCACAAGTGTAAACATTCTACGGCTTGATTTAGTTTCAAATACCTGCATGAACCAAAGTCATCGTTATCTGCCATGGCCATAGAACAACAGTGCTAGCCAGGAAGAAATAATATACAGCAAAGGCCAAAAGAGAAGCTAGATCAATCAGAGAGAAGCAACACAATATACACACCATCTTAAAACGATCCATAGTTCCTGATAGTATTCCCCGGGAAGAATCCATGTCATTGCCCTAGTTACACAAGTATGCCACATTACTTTCAGAGGAGGAATAAAAGGGAAAACAATATAAAAAAAGAGTAAGTTTATGGTGATAGGCTGGTTGCATAAGTACCATTCTATCCAGCATGCGATTATGGCTGTCCACTTCTTCATGTATGTCACCAGACAGCTGCAGAAACATTAACATTAACATCAGCTGAACTTTAATCGGAATATTAAAAAAATATACAGGAAGGAGTACAGAGCATGAAGGGTTGAATTTAAATAAGTAGTCGAATAGCACTGGCTTAGGCTAAAGCTTAAACCCTAAACTTAATTTCCAAGCACTTGCTTCATAGCTGTTTATGAATTTATACATAACTAAACAAAATGAAAACATAAAGACCACTGAAGCAATAAGGGTACACTGAAGGGAAAGAGGCGTAGAGCAGAGTATGAACAATCTTCAATAAAAGTGAAAGATTTCAAAAGATTTCCATTTAAATGAGCGTAGCACACTCAATTTTACACTCATTTTAGTGATAAACTAGAGTAACACAAAAAAAAATTTGGAGTACAAGTGAGTCAAATAAGAACACCTGTGTGCAGTAACACTAGAATACTTCACCAGCTGAGACAAAACTCACCCTCTTTAGCAGATTAACTCTATCCTGTAGGCCATCCAAGGCTCTATCGTTATCTTGCTCATCTATCTCGTGAGAGGAGTAAGAAGATGAGGCCCTGATGCCGCCCTCCTCAATGCCATCGAAGAGAGCAGCTCTACCTGTACGATTGTCCCTGCACAATTAGAATCAATAATCAAAACCAATGTGAACCTACCATACAACAAAGATAAACGTTTATAGCAGCCTTGGGTAATAGCAGCGGAAACTTAACAAAAAGGTCATGAAAGAATCATCATATCTAATAAGCAAGTAGTTTTGGGATCTTTCAAGGTGAGGAAATAAGATTTTTAAAAGAATGGATCAAGCTAGAACCAATGGGGAACTGACCAAAACACTCTGCAGAGGTTGTGAATTTAATTTATGCAAAGCCCAAAATCCAGATTTACAGATCAAAGTCATTTCATCCGGGTTAACCAGGTGCCTAATCTGGTACAAAATGTTCTCTCAAATGTATGCTATGCTGGTTTAAAAGGCCTATCTTGCCTCAAAATCGAAAGTAAACAATTGCCCCAACCAAAGCGGATAGTATCAATAAGGAGAAACTTGAGGGACGGATTACCAGACACGCTGGCGGCTAAAAATGCGAGAAAGTGACGATAATGATGAGCTTAATTACAAATGACACTGTGAATCACTAATTCATGGAACGATTACAAAACTGTAAATCCTCTGGCACGCTCTAATTTATCGGTTTAATCGCGAATTAAGCAATATAAGCACAAACGGCAGGGGTTTCTAATCTCGAAGCAAACTGAAGGACCATAAGCCAGAGAAGATGCAAGCAAATATCAATCCACAGAATAGATCCTCACATCACCAACGACATCCTTTCTTCGAATCAATGTGACACCGGGACCTTAAAACCTCAAATTTAGATCCGAATAAGAACTAGAACATCCACAAACAGATCCGATTTCGCGCCTAGAAAAAACTAGATCAGCTAAAAATATCGTAACAGAAAAAAAAAACGGCAAGACTGAAGGAAAACAAAGTTAGAATTGCGACTTAACTAACCGTCTAGGATTCATCGCTCAATATCTCTGCTTCAGCTGAATGGAGCTCCCTCCCGGTATTAACTCTCGCGAAACCTGACATAATCACACGACACGAAACCGAATAGAAAGTGAGCATAACTAACTAATGGATTCTTTCCAGATGAAGAGAATTCAGATCCAGGAGATGTTCTAGACGTACGTTACCGTTGGAGCGAGGATTTTTCTCTTTATTTTTTTTTGTTTTGGTTGTAAACCGGTGAAGCAGACAGATAGAATGAAGGAATGAGCGAAACTGAGAGAGAAAAAACCAGAGAGGGGAGATTTGAGTGGGAACTTTATACGGGTAAGTAAGCTGTAGAGAGGAAGGAAACGGTGGGGTGAGGATTAGAAATTATTTACTGCAACTAAAATGCGCGGTTAAAAAAAAAGAAGACAAAAAAAAAAAAGAGACTGTACAAAATGGGCCATCTGTGTTTGCGTGGGTTGCTCGAGATCATGTTTCTGGGTTGGGCTGGTCTGGACTGGGCGGGGTGAACCTTTTGGGCTGATATTTGTTGATAAGAAGAATTTACAAACTAGTTTAATTCCAATTATAAATAATCATATTTCTCAAAAATCAAAAATAAATAATCGTTGTTGATACTTGATACAGTTCAAAATTGGAAAATAAACTTTTGAATTTTTTTTTCTCTTGAAAAAAATAACTTTTTTGGAGGGTTTTTTTTAAGCGATATTTCTAGGAGCTATTTTTTTCCAAAAAAATATTTTGATGATCGAATACTTTCTACTAAATTAAATTGCTTTAATTTCTTTAGTCCCAAGCCCCTCCCAACAATCATATGTTTGAGTTTACGCAGACTAGATTTAAGTGATATTCAAAAATTAAGAGTTAATGATGGATGAAGATAGGAAAAAAAAAAAAAGGGGGGGGCCAAAATCTTAGATTCTATTTAATTGCATAAAGTTACAGAAATTAGGAAAAGTTGACCCATTGCGTATTTAAGATCAATAAAAATTTTCAATTCGCGTTACCATTTGTGCCTCCTTAAACCATAAAACAGGAAAAATTATTAACAATTACCTCTTTTGCGATCTTTGTTGCCTTTGTATGCACAACAAATGGCCAAAAAATAACAAGAATAGAAGCCCAAGAAGTAGCCCTAACAGAAGTCAAATGACAAGTCAAAGGCCGGAAAACAAACCTATATATAAGAAGTGGTCGCTTTTAAATCACGCCGTAATATCTTTTTCTTACAGTGCGAAGAAGAGACAAGGCAAAGCAAAGCAAGAAGAACCCGATTCCGATTGGAAGCTGGGCGCCAGTTTAGATATTAAAAAGCCAACGACGCCGTACTTCCCTTCCTCCTCTCCGGTAATGGGTTCCTTGAACAACGGCGTATCCGAGATGGAGAAGTTCCTCTGCGATCGGTTGGTGGACCAGACCCAGCCCATCGAGGAGCGATTCCGGGCCCTCTTCTCCCTCCGCAACCTCAAAGGCCCCGCCCCACGCAACGCCCTCATTCAAGGTGCCCCATCTCGCTTCCTCTCCTCTAAATTTGATTGATTGATGTCGAATTTTGGTTTTTGCTAAAAGATATGCAAGTGAAGGGATTTATGATTCTGCTGCGTGTATGGGTTGAAAAAGAAATCTTTAGTTACTATTTTTGAGTGTGTTTATTGTTTCCAGCGACAAGGGATCCATCGAATTTGTTAGCGCACGAGGCTGCTTTTGCACTTGGGCAAATGCAAGACGCAGAGGCTATCCCTGCTCTGGAAGCAGTACTCAATGATCTCTCCCTGCATCCCATTGTTCGCCACGAGGTGTGTGCTTTATATTTGATTGTTATCATTAGTTGTGCCATAGTTTTGTGCTGTTCAGGATTCTGGTGTTGGTTGGTTAATGATTTTTCTGGATTGTTTTTTCAGGCTGCGGAAGCTCTTGGAGCAATTGGCTTGGAGGGGAATGCCCCGCTTTTGAAGAGTAGTTTGTCTGCTGATCCGGCTCAGGAGGTTAGGGAGACTTGTGAACTTGCTCTCAAGAGAATTGAGGAAACAAATAAGGAGAACAGTGAGGCTGATTCGTCCACAAAGGAAAAATCCCCCTTCTTGTCTGTTGATCCTGCTGCCCCGGCTTCTTCTTTTTCTTCTGTTACTGAGCTGAGGTGTGTTCAGTAATGGTTGATTTTTGCAACCTTTTTTTTTTTAATTTTATGGTATTTAGTTGGGTTGTTGATCAATTTTTACATTTAACTTGCAGGGAAGTTCTTCTAGATGAAGAAAAGGGCATGTATGAGCGATATGCTGCTCTCTTTGCACTTAGGAATCATGGCGGAGATGAAGCTGTTTCTGCCATAATTGATTCTTTGGGCGCCAACAGTGCTTTGCTTAAGCATGAGGTTTGTTTATCTTCCTTGAAGCTAATTATATACCATTCAGATATTGGCCGCTGACATTTCCTAAATTGCTGCTGTAAATTTTGTAGGTTGCTTATGTTTTGGGTCAGTTGCAAAATAAAGCTGCTTCAGCAGCACTTTGCAGAATTCTCAGGGATGCAAATGAACATCCTATGGTTAGACATGAAGCAGCTGAAGCTCTTGGTTCCATTGCTGGTATGTCAGTTGTATCTGTGGTTACCCTGAATTAAGTAATTTCTTTGTGGAATCTATTTACTCACACACAACTAAAGGGTCTTCAGATTTATTGTGGAAGATATTGGAAGAGAAAATCAGCGAAATGTCTTTTTTTTCTAACTAAGCTATTTTAGTGTTGTCATATGGATGATAAAATAACGTCTGCAACTTCTGTTCTGTAATAAGCAATATTGAAAAGATAGATATAATTGTTCGGTGATGTTTAATTTTTACAGCATTTGAAGTACTAAATGATTTTTCCATGTTTTCTTTTGTGGTTATTGGCTGAAATTGGAACCAGATTAGTGTTTCCCCTTCTTGTTTTAATCATATCTCTTCTGTAATATAATGATTTATTTGGCGTCATTTTGTACTCTGCGACTCTATAACCATCCATGTTGAATAGCGACTCTATAACCATCCATGTTGGATACCTTTGAGCTGGTTTCTATAGCTTGAGCCTCAGCTATATTCCAGTTGAGATAACTATGGTTTTGCTCTTGATCAATTTTGTAGACAATCACAGTGTTGCACTTCTTGAGGAATTTGCAAAGGATGCCGAGCCTCTTGTTGCACAGAGCTGTCAAGTTGCTCTGAGCATGCTAGAGTTTGAAAGATCAGGAAAATCATTCGAGGTGGGCATTTTCTCACTAGAATTTTAAATTGATTTTATTTTTGTATTAGAAAGGAAATGATTTCATACCTTTGTCATGTGCAGTATCTTTTCATGCAAGATCCCTTGGCACAAGCTTGATATCATGCAAACTGTGGGTGGGATTTGCACCAGTTTTGTCCCGAAGAGTGGAGTAGCAATAGGACAGTCAATAAGGCTATTCTAAAGTTGTCTTCATATTTAGTTTATAAATTTTCTTTGAAACGACGGTTGCTGCTATGACAATGTGACAATGATGATAATCCTATTTGAGTTGTTACTGATGGTCATCTTCTCTAGATATGTTACTCTTATTGGTTTTGTCTTTACCCAAGATCGACAGATGAGTGAATGGAGTTCCTTTGGGATTATCTTTTGAACCTTTCCTCTGCTGGGGATTCGTTAGGATGCACGTTTTTGCTCTTAAAATATGGGAAAACAGTTAGAAACATATAATGCTTGATTAGGAAGTATACTTATATATACATGAATTGTCTTGGCCGAAGATTTCATGTGTTAATTCATGGTTGTAGGACTTGTATTCAACATTTAACGTTCATGAATGTGAACTGATCTCCTCTTCGTGCTTACACTACCACAAAGTAAAGACATTCTTGCCGTGCCGTAAATTGTATTTGGGTCACAAGAGGTGAATTGCAAAACTGCAATAATTAACACCCAATAACAGTAAGCGGGCGGGTCAAATTACATGGTACTCGGGTTGAGGCGTAGCTCCAAGTGCCAAAAACGGCTTAGTTGTTATAAAATTGGGGAAGAAATTCACTTCTTGATGGAATGATACAAGCTTGATCAAGGTAATAATTTAACCTTGATGGAAGTAATACATCATTAATAGTAATAATACAACTTTGATAGTAATAGTAATAATGAAGATTAATAAAATGTAGATGAAGGGAGATGGAGAGGAGAGGTGTATGTGTATGGAAATGAAGAGAGTAATCTTATGGAAGGATGTAAGTATATGAAAGTGAAGGAATGAAGGGGTATTTATAGTTGGAAATGGGAGGATAAAAACAAATAAGTATGATTAATTTAAAAGGATAAAATTAAAGGGATGTTAGGTAAAGGAAGATGATATTAGGATTATGACAAATGGAATTATGGAGGGTAATTAGCCAAAGAGATAATTCCAAGTAGAAGTTTGGTGTATGGGTAAAGTATTTACCAGGGGTAAATTCGGGTATGGTAAAAATGAGTTTTACTGGATGGTAACAATGACATTCACCATAATTTATTTATAACACTCCTCTTTGAATGTCATTGCACCTTAGATAGAATAGGGTTAGGAAGTACTGCCTTGTTAAAAACCTTACCAAGAAAAACCCAGTGGGACAAAAACTTGGTGAAGGAAAAAAGAGTGCATTGCGTATTCTACTCTCCCTGATTTTGGCATCCCTTGATATCTCGAATCCTTCATAAACCAATCCTCTTCATCAATTCTTCAAAAGTTGTAGTAAGAACTGATTTTATAAATATATCTGCCAGATTGTTACTTGAATGATTCTTGATGTATCCTCCCTTCAATTGGGCAATGCAGCTATCATTATCTTCATAAATCGTCGTTGGAACATCTTCCTCGCTAACTAATCCATATGAATCTTGACAATACTGCATCATCGATCTTAGCCAAGCATATTCTCGGCTAACTTCATGTATGAACACAATTTCTCCATTATTTGAAGAGGCAACAACGATATTTTGTTTTCTGGTCACCATGATACTTCCTGTATCTGCCTGTGCTTTATGTGGATCAAATAAAAGACCTGATGTAATCTAAAAATAGGGGGTATGTATTTTATTGATGTTCTTGGGATTTACAGAGAAAAGGGGACGTGAATAGTGCCCGAGCCTAGCTATCTTAGATTACACCATACGGAATAAACGGGCTTAGGGTATTTATAGTCCAGGAGTCTCGAAGGCGGGCTTCTCGATCGAGTTGGGCTCGTTGGGCTCGTTGGGCTTTGACTCGGTCTTCGGCCCCGGGCTCTCCCGGTAGTGGGACCGGCGGGTAGAGTAAATATATCAGTAGCCCCCCAAATGGCCGGGCTTGCTTGTAAACACGGGCATTTGGACCCTGGCGACATCGGCATAAATAGAATACACTTTGGAAATACTGTCTCGTTAAAAACCTTATCAGGAAAAACCCAGTGGGATAAAAACCTGATGAAGGAAAAAAGAATGCAGTGTGTATCCCCTTTTATGCGTATCGGAGTTTATTGAGATCCTGAATATGCAGTTTTCAGATCCTCCAGAGCCTCAGTTGGAGAATGTGATAGTTCCTCGACGGCCTCCCGTCGGAGAATGGGAATACCTCTTAGCTCCTGAGGTCCTTCCTAGTAGAGAGGATCTGGCTTTGAGCATCTATTGTTTATATTGAACTTGTGCACCTTTTATGTATGCTTGACTTTTGATGATTCAGGGCACCTATAATTTTTATTGAAGTAGGTATCTCTATCCCTTGCTTCATAGCCAACCTGAGAACCTCAACCTGCGTTCGGTTTTTGACAAACTTGTATTCTTCGGAACCTCGTTCGGTCCTTCATGTATTTTGGTTTCCGAACCTCGCTCGTCATTTGACTAATCAGGGTACCTATAATCCTGATTGAATTGGGGTACTTATATCCATTATAGGTTCTTTTGTTGACCTGAGGACCTCCGCCATGGGCTTGTCGTTTGAGAACCTGGCTCGTCTAGCCCTTCTTTGATGTCATAGTGAACCTAGCACCTCTGGCTCATTGTAATTTGTGAGTTTGGCTCATCTTGCCTTCCGTATGCCTGCTTGAGGGCCTCCAACTTCTATTTGCATGCCTATGACTTTGGTGTATTCTGTCCTGGACAAATGATATGGAAAATTTAAGGGCCCTTAGACCCTGCGGTTCCTGTTCTAGTTTTTTCCAACTCCAGTACCTGCACCTTGTCAGTAGGCTCACGTTCTGCAGGAGGTTCCAGCTCCCGGTCCACTTGGAGTTGTTCATTCCTAAGCTTCACGTGACCTCTTTCAAGGATATCGGTGGGATTTTCGACTGTGACCGTTGTTTTCTTTTCCGAATCTTCTGCTCCTTCAGGCGACCTCACGGTATCTAAGTCCAGCCCCCTGTATTGTTCTCGTAGGTTCGGCTTTTGGTACCTTTATGTAGTTAAGCTTTTGGTTCCTGTATTGGGCCGGTTTGTAGCATTTGTAGGTCCCAAGGACTCTTTCCTCTTTCGCTGCGGTTTGGCAAACTTTGTGATTTGATCCTATGTTTGGAGATCAGGGCCTCTTGTTTTGCCCATTATAATTGGGCGAGCCCCTCACTTAGCTAGTTCTATTGAAGTAATTGTGACACTTGTTGGCTCCCTTTGCCTGTAGCCTCTATATCTAGGTCTTGTATTGAATTGCTGCAGTGAGCCTCTGCTTCCTACGCACTAGAGACTCTTCCTTTCGTTATGGTTTTGTGAGCTTCTATCATCGGCTCCTGTATAAGACATGGGCTCGAGGGCCTTAGCTTCGGGATAAACAACCCTTGAGCTTTTCGAAGGCTCTGGGTAGCATATGCTTTTAGCTTTTAGACTCAATGGTCCTTAAGCCCTTTTGAATATTTTGGGCATTATGTGCCTTGATTTTGGGGCTAAACAGCCTTTGAGATAGCTTATTAATTATTTTAGGTATACCTTTAGCTTTTGGGCTCAACAGCCCATAGCTTTTTTGACCTGTGGGTACTTCTGTACCTTTGGGCTAGATTTAGGCTCGGCGGCCTCTCAGCTTTCCTAGGGGCTCCATTTGGGCTTTAGGAGCCTCAAAGCTTCTTCTAGTGACTCTTACAGGTACTTAATACCCCGGTCGGGCTGGATGTGAATTTAGGTATTCAAGAACCTTTTGGCCTTTTTGTGCTTTCGGGTTTATATCGCCTTAGCAGACCTGTTTGTTGTAGCTTTTGGCGTGAGGGTCTTTGAGCTTCGGAGCTCTTATTGGTACAAGGTACCAAGGCCTTGCTCCTTATAATTTTTGGGCACGAGGGCCTTTGAGCTTCGGGGCTCTTATTGGTACAAGGTACCATGGCCTTGCTCATTATAATTTTTGGGCACGAGGGCCTTTGCCTTAAAAGGCTATTTGTGTTGTAGGATCTGTCTGAATTTTGCATTATATTTGGATAGCAGTTGCTTCATCGTCTACCTGCGATTTGTTGCAATTTTCTTCTCTAAGCAAGTTGATAGGCCTCGTTTACTCGAGAGAGCTTTTGGTTCCAATTGAGTCTGAAACCACCAATTTGTGCTATAGCATTCATGGACCTTTTCGCTATTTTTGGCTACATTGAGGCCTTGCGATTCATGGTATCCACGAAGCCTCATGCATTTTATGGTGTTCTTGCTCAATTTTTACCCTTTACTCTCCCTTGTTATCGAGCCTCGCACAACTTGCTCCTGAAGGGAACCTATGTATTTTGGAGCCGAATGTAGCTTTCTCACTCGGGCGAGTTTGTAAGAGATCCTGTCCCCTAGGTAAGCTTAGAATTTCTCTAAGTCTGAGCTTGCCTATTTTATGCTTCGCTTTCATTGGAGCATGTTGCGCTCTTTGGAGCCTCGAGCAGTAGCCCCCAACATGGGCCATTTTATACTTTGTGCCCTATAATGAGCTTCGTCGGATGTTGGTGCGCTTACAGGAGCTGCTTGGGGGTACCTATCAGCCCAATAAAGGCCTTGTGAAGGTTTGGTCACCTTTTGTGAGAGCCTCTTTAGATTTCTGGTTCCCTTATAGGATTATTCTTTACATCTGTTCCTCTTGTGAGGTCCTTAAGTTATTCACTTCGTGGTGGACCTGTTCGGGTTTCTGTTTATGTTACAGCTTCTGTTTCCGAAGATCTACGTAGAGGACCTGTTACTGTTGTCATTGCGTCATATCAGATTCCTCATAAGCTTTCTATTTTTCAAAAAGAAAATCTTCTTTTGCCTTTGATAGGAACCTGGTTTATTTTTCATGAAGATTCTCCTCTCCTAAAATTTCGTTGCTTTACCTAAAGCATGCTTCTTTTGAGGTGTACTTTGAAACCTGCTTTCCGCTTTTCCTCGACGCATGGCATGGTGAGGGTCTCCAAATCATTTCGTGCCTTTCTACGAGCTTCTTTATTGGTTCTGTTCTTTGAACCGGGTTAATTGGTGCGAACCTCCACCTTCTGTTGTTGACTTGATCGTTTGTTCATTTCAAGAGCGTAATTGGCATCTTTTTCCTTTGTGGAAGCTCTTATTGTGATACCTGTCTCCATATAGGAATTTCTTTTGGATATACCTATTTGTATACCATGGCTTCTTTTCCTTTGAATGTCCAGCCCCCGCGGCTGGTTTCTTATAATCTTTTATAAGATATCCAGTCGTTGTTAATTGACTCCTTAAAATTTCTTGAGGCTTCTTTGAGCTTCTAGAAATTGGTAGGCATTCTTCATTTGCACCAACTATCTCCCTCGGAGCTTCACCTATAGTTCATTATGTTTGTCGTGGTTTCATGGGGCTTATGTTGCCACCACAGAAACTCCTTGAGGTTCTGGCGTCATCACGCAAACCTCTTTCTTTGTTAGCTTTCTTTGCTTTGGATTTCCTATATGTTCTCCGTAGGAACCTCGTAAACAACTGTTGAGGTTTAATGTGAGCATAAACAATGTTTGTTTAAAGGTTCTTTGGACCTGTTCATCTTGGAATCCAGAATCTGAAACCTAGAAGCTGGAACCCTTTTTGCGCTAAGCCATACGAATATGTTTTGCTAGAATCATTTTGCATCTGTTGGGGCTGTGCACCAGCACTGCTTGCATTTGTTTCGAGCATCCTAGGCCATATGACTCCTCCATAGGAACTCTTTGAATCTGTTCACCTTTGTGGCGCTAGAAGGAAGGCTCTTCCTAGAGAACCTCATGCAGCTATTCCAGCAAGGGCTTTCAAAGGATTTTTCCATAGACCTAATGACTAAAATTCTAGATTTGCCCAGGTATCTCACAGGCATTCGCATATGGCGGGTAGGACCACCACAAGTCGGTTCGCCATCATGATCGGCCTTTTGTTGCAGAACCTGCTACTTCGATAGGACCTGTTGGGTCATTGATGAATTGTGGGTAGTTGGATTCATTCCGGTAGCCTCTCTTCGAGTTCCATAAAATATAAATTGTGGTGAGAGAAGATTCGTAGGATCTACACCGCCTTCGTATGACATCCTTAGAACCTGTTCTAGTTTGTCTTCGTGCCTCAAGATCTATTTTGAGTTATTGGTCCATTTGCGCGAACCTGAACTGTAATTGTCCTGTGAATTTTGTGGAACATGTAGGTACATCGTTGGTGAGATTTCGCCAAAGTGTTTAACATTTCAGTCTCGGTTCCTCTTTTGTGGAACTCTTTAGGACCTGTCCTCCTTTCCAACGGTATTATTGAAGAGGACATGCATATTAAAATCTCCATTGAAGTTTCTAGGCTTCAATCCCTATTTCACCTCTTGATGTATGTATTCTGGTGATAGATGACTTTGTTGAGAATCTTTTATTTCCCACTTTAAGTATCAATTGGTTTTTCCTGAGGATCTTCATCGAACCTGAGCCGACCCTACAGGATCTGAATTGTGGATCGCTAAACGGGATCTGGTTCTGATTGTTCTTTTGCAGAACCTGCCATTTTTGTATTATTTTGTAGGACCTGTCATTTTTGTAGGACCTGCTCTTGGTTCACATAGGACCTTCAGGACTTTTGAAAATTCTTTCCGGGCCTAATAATTTATATTCCTCATCGAGGAGGTACTTCATGAGCCCTGGTTGTGTATCACTGGATGGGATTAGTTCCTGTCTACTCTTTTATAGGGCCTATTTTTGCAAACATGTTGGCTTGATAGGACCTGTTGTTGGATCCTTCAGGGGCCTGTTAATTCAACACGACCTGGTGTTGGATTGTTAGTAGGTGTGTATTACCCATCAACTCCTGTTCTTCCTTAACGAGAATTTTATGAGCTCATGCTCTTCACTCCCCCCTTTTTTTTTTGGTCTGAGTGAAGAACCTGTTTTATTTTATGAATTGCGAACCTGCTTGAAAACTTCAGGAGGACCTAAAAAATTTTTATTTTTATATATATAACATTTATATTTTTCCCGATAGATCTGGCAGTTTTGGTCCTCACGCGTGGGCTTCTTGGTCCGATTTTTTACTTTTAATTGTTGGTGACTTTGTAGATCCTGTTTTTCGGACCTATTTTTTTATAAGCATCTCCAAAAGCACCATATTTATTTGTTCCCAAGCATCTGTAAAATTTTCAGACCTATTAACCTGTTTATATAAGACATACACATACATTTTAATTTTTATGGCCCTGGCCAGGTCCACTCAATGCATGAGGGCCTCCACGAGTTCTGGGCCGGGTTTGAGGACCTATCACATTGGCAGCATCTATTACTAAGTGTTTTTGCTTTCTCGGAAGCTTTAGGATCTGTTCATTTCTCGAGCATCAGAACCTTAATGATGGCATGAGTGTGATTTTGTTCACGGGCCTGAAGTTCGACAAATTTGGCCCTTTTACTGCAGGACCTGCTATTCCGATAGGACTTGCTAATGGGTCATTGATGAATCATGAGGTTCACATAGGATCTTCAGGACCTATTCTGGTCCTTCATCACGGCTCAGGATCCATTCGAAGTTATTGCTCCATCTACATGAACCTAAAATGTCATTGTCGTATACTTCGTTAGATGCATGGTGCTCCCTTAGAAGTTTTCCATGAGCTATTTCTTTCAGAGGCTCCCACCCTAAAACCTGGACATTTGACATGCAACTATTCCAGGACCTTTGGCTGAGACCAATTTCAGGACCTCCAGTTGAGATTTGTATTTCCAAGTACTCTTCTTTGTTGAACTCTTTAGGACCTTTCCTCATTTTCAACGGTATTATTGGAGAGAACCTGCGTATCAGAATCTCTATTGAAGTTTCTTAGTTTTAGTCCCTGTTTTGCCTTTTGATGTATACATTTTGGTGACAAATGATTTTGTTGAGAATCTTTCAGTATCCACTTTGAGTACCCATCGGTTTCTCATTGGGATCCTCGCTGAACCTAAGCTGCCTTTTCTTTATGGACCTTTTAAAGAATTTTCCTAGACCTACTAACTTATATTTTCCATCGGGGAAGATACCTCGTGAGTATTCCCCTGCCCGAAATAAAATTACATAAAAAAGGCATATTTATAAATATTGTGCCAAGGCTAATTTCTACTAGTTTTGCAAGATAATTATACGGAACATTTTGCCAAATTGGCCATGACATACTCAAGCACCATAATAGGTGATTTTTTAAATTATAACTAGTATTTTGACAATGTGATGATAATTGGAATAATTCTAATTCTAAAATAATAAAATATAATCTAAATTGATCTTATTAATGGTATGCTTTACTTTATTGTTAATCTAAATTTAATTAATTTATATTAATCAGAATTTAATTTATATTATACTTTATTATTTAAATATTCATGGGATCTAATTGTTTTTTCTGTCCATCTCTTTCAAAGAGAAAGAGAAAGAAAAATGCCAATGGCTGGAGCAACCGCCAAGGGCCGCCGCCGCTGCCACGAGGACTACCCGCATCGGCCGGAGCA
The DNA here is from genome assembly GCA_028386065.3 of Turnera subulata. NCBI lineage: Eukaryota > Viridiplantae > Streptophyta > Magnoliopsida > Malpighiales > Passifloraceae > Turnera > Turnera subulata. The sequence goes on along the minus strand of JAKUCV010007755.1, from coordinate 278,678 downwards.
CATACCGCCGCCACCGCTCAAACTCGCCGTGGAAGACGAATCTGGAGCGGGAGCGAGAGCAACGAGCCACAAAGCACGCCCTGCTCTTCCGATTGGGCACCTTGCTCCTCCAATTGGCCACCACCATCAACAACCCAACACACAGCCACCATCCGCAGCCATCAGACCCAAAATCCACCGAGACACCCATCAGCCGCCCTAACCTGGCCTCCAAGCACCGAACCCGACACCACCGTCAACAAAACACACAACACGAACAACCAACACGCAGAACAACCCGATTAGACAAAGAACTCAGGAGACCAACAAGGAAAGAGAACGAGGAAGAGGAAAAAAGGAAACCACCGACGGCGGCGACTGTTGCAGCACGGAGGAGTGAAAGCGGCGGAGAGGTGGCAAAGAGGGAGATGGTGGTGAAGGAGGAGGAGGGAAAAAGGACGGAGGCAGAGGCTGTTGTGTACGAGAGGATGGACCAGTGGATGAGGGATTCGGTGGGGGACATTGTCAAGAACCTAAAGGAGGCGCCTTTGTTGGTCCAGGTGTACAGCAACGGGGAGGATCAGGGTCGAAGGCCCAAGTTGGAGACGGAGAGGGCGGTGGAGGAGGAGGATTGGCCGACGACGATTGAGAGGTGGCAGAAGAGGGAGGCTCGGTTGCCAGAAGGGGTGATCTTCGTTGAGAGGCTGGAGGAGGACAATGTCGCCGGCGGCGAGGATGATGTGACGAGGGCGTGAGGGATTGTGGTGCAAGGTAGAGGGGTGGATTGCGGGCCGATTTGCTACTTGTTGAAGACCAGCAGCGGCGGTGGTGGGTTGGGTTTGGGCTGCACCCATTTTTGTCTGATGAGGTCAAGAGCTTCGGGGAGACTGCCAGATCTCAGCTCAAGAATTGTTGGTTGTTGCAGGGACTATAATTTTAAGGGGAGGGATTATTCTTTTCTTTTTTATTAACATGAAACCAAACCATTGTTGATTAAGTTGATTGGAATGGTTTGTGATGTAAATGACTAATAGAAACATCCTAGTTTATTATTTTTTCTCTTTTGTAAGCAGTTTTTTAATTTAATTTGCGTAATAGATAAACAAATTATGAAGTGTTAAAAAAGTTATATTTGGGAAAACATTCTGAGGCTGCAAAAAATTAGGATGTGTGAAAATTTAATTAAAAAAATTAATTTAAGAATAAAGATTATAATTTGGGCATTTTAACTAAAAAGTTAAAAAAATGTGGGCTGGGACATTTTTGTCGGGTTAACCGGTTGGAAGAAACGGGGTCGGGTGGAACTGATTTGGTTTTGGGGATAACCCTGACAGTTGGGACCCACAAAACTGACGTGGCACCGGAAAACTTGCCACGTCAGTAGCTTTAGCCGGATTTTGACCGGAGCAACCGAAATTGACCAAAAGGGGTGAACGGAAGGATGAAAAGATGCCAAAATCCTACATGAGGATGAATTCTAACTTTAAGGGTCAACACAGGGACAAAAAAAAACGCTTTAATCCTAATATAAAATGAATGAGGCGTATCAGAAACGCCATTCAACCGAAAAGCTTCCGAAGGAAAATATTCCACCGATGAAGAGGGAAGAAGAGGCCGAAGAGAGAACGATTCCAAAAAGGCTTCCATGACCTAAACTTAAAAAGAAAAAAAGGGTCAAATCCCACATTATTATTATACCGTATATAAACGAAAATCCATAGTCAGTCTCTCCCTCGAGTACGTATATATATATAAAAACCCCATAGGCCATAACCACAGTGACACGAACACCGCAACAGCAGAGAGAGAGAGAGTGTGAGAGAAATTAAGCGAAATGGCGACGCCGGGGAAGCCGTGGAAGGCGGAGTACGCCAAGTCGGGACGATCGTCGTGCAAGACGTGCAAGAACCCCATCGACAAGGAGGTTTTCAGGCTCGGTAAAATGGTCCAGGCCAAACAATTCGACGGCCTCATGCCTGTACTCTACTCTACTCTACTCTCCTCCTTCTTCTTCTTCTTTGTCTCCTGGGGTTTTGCATGTCTAATGACCTAATACTTCCTGCCCATGCTCTTCATTTCTTTCTGTCGTTTTGGTTTCTCCTTTTGGTTAGTCGACGAAGAACTCTTCATTTCTCTGTTTTTGTTCTCTCCTCGGGATTTGTTTTCTTTTTTCTCTCTTGAAATTTCTTTTTCATTTCCACTTCTGGTTGTATTTATGGCTCAAAAAATTGTTCGTTCTTTTCTGCTCACATTGCATTTACCACCAAGCAAGGGAGTGCTCTTTATCGTTTCAGTTCGCATTTTCTGTTATGATATGATTGCTTAGCTTGATTTAGTGTATTATTTGTCATGCATCAATGTACAAGAACTAAATAAAGAAAAAGAATACAAGACTAACGTGCTGTTGTTTCCATATAGATGTGGAACCATGCCAGTTGCATACTCAAGAAAGCCAAACAGATTAAAGCGTGAGTGTTTCTACTGCTGTATATCACTGTTCTCTGGAAAAAATAAACCTGGATGGTTCTAACCACAATTGTGTTTCTCTATTGTGGTATCAGTGTTGATGATGTTGAAGGCATTGAGTCGCTCCGGTGGGAAGACCAGCAGAAGATTAGAAAATATGTCGAGGGCAGTGCTGCCTCTCCATGTGAGAACTCTGCTGTTAGTAGTGCTAGTGCCATGGACTATGGTATTGAGGCTTCTCAATCTTCTCGTGCCGCTTGCAAGTGCTGTGGACAGAAAATTATGAAAGGAGAGGTGACTATTCATGTTTCTCGACATAGGTTTGCTTTCAGTGTTATTGTTTTCTTAGTTGGATTTGATTGTAGTTCTGCTTCAAAAACCCAGATGTATAAACTATCGCACCCACCTGCACTTAAATCCACGATTTCTAGGTTCCCTGAAAGGAGAAATGATATTGGGCTCTGTGGGCAGTTGGTTAACTATATAAAGAAACACCGGATATTGAAGGGTAATGGAGAACTGGATGCGGGTTTTTTTTTCTCAGGCTTCATCATTGGGGCCATAGTACATTTGAAATACTGATATCTTTTGTTGTTTTATAATTGGGGTTAATTTTGAGATGTTTGCTTCCAGTTGCTTTAGAGCAACATATTGCAGTACTCTTGATTTCCACAGTATGGTAGTGTCGGTGTCTCTGTTCTCTGTAATAAGGAACAACTGGTGAAGTGCCCTCTACCTCATTCTCCTCTGTTTTCAGTACCAAAATTTAGTCCCATCCGCTAGGAAAAGAATTAATATTTGCCTAAAATTTCTTTTCTGATTCTTTCTTGAAACATGAGATGGAAATATTTACCTCTTGTTTGGGATATGAATTCTGTCATGGTTCCCACTCGTCTGCAGATTATTTTTATTGGATAACGAGAGAATTCTAAGAGCTAGAACGAAGGAATAGAAGAGCAGTTAGACAATAAGAGTTCTTAAAATTCCTGGTGGCCATGATAATTCTGATGTTGGAGTACTATAATACAATTCACAATGCTTGAATAGCATCTTTAGAGCATTCTTGTGCCTGCATGCCTCAACTGTATTTCTTTGTTATCACTGTGTAATGTATTTTAAACTTGCTTATGACCTTTTGATCTTCCAAACTTTTCCTTTTCTGATCATATCATGTGAATATAGCTGGCCCTTATGGTCTGCTTACATTTTCTCCTTCTTAAATGTAAATAGGTTCGAATATCCTCTAAGCCTGAGGGAAAAGGAGCTAAGGGGTTGGCATGGCACCATGCTAACTGTTTCATGGAATTACACCCATCCATCGGACTGGAGAAGTTGTCTGGCTTGGAGAATCTGTCAGCCTCTGATCAGGAAGCAGTTCGTATGCTGACCAAGAAGCCTACCACTACTGCAAAGACTAGTATGCTATGTGGAATAATTATTTATCGCTTACTGTATGTTGATATATGTTAGGTGGATATCTTTTGGTGCTTCATATTTCTCATTGTAGTTTTCTTATTAGGCACCACAGATCAGGGAAATGAGATGAAAGAACTGCAATTGTCAACTTCGAAAGCAGGCACAAAGCGCAGAAAAGATATGTCTGCTGACCAAAATTCAAAAGTTGCCAAGAGCGAAGGAGATGTAGCTACTAGCAGGGCTGTATCTACAAAGAATGCTAATGATCTAGAAGGTATACTGGAGGTCCAAGCCAAAGAATTGTGGGCTTTAAAAGATGATCTCAAGAAACATGTGACAACAGCAGAATTGCGTGAGATGCTGGAAGCCAATGAGCAAAGTTCTAGTGGATCGGAGCTTGATTTGCGAGACCGCTGGTAATGTCCGTTGAAAGACTCTTAGGCGTATGCAGTTGCTTGTAATCTTGCAATCTTTTGTTCATGTTGTTTGTCGATTTTATATTGCTGTTTTCACCATTGATCCTTGTACCTCTTAGGAGTAAAGCTTATGGTAGTAAAGAGAATTGCTTATATTATCTAAGGCCATGTATTGACATATCCCTGACGATACTTTCTTGCATATTTTCCCTTTCACATTAACTAAGCATGAGATCATGGTCGCTGACCTTATGGCACAGATAAGCTTTAGACACAAGTTACATATCAAAATGCTTTCTCTAAATTAGGTAATGCTTAGTTCTTGAATTGCATGATTCATTATTTGATTATTATCTATGATTAACAGATCTATTTATGATTATCTCCGTGTAGTACCATATCAATTATGCTTTGCCTTTGTGTTGAATTCTGACGGAACATCTGTTGTCATTGTTCTTTTTAGTGCTGATGGGATGATGTTTGGAGCACTGGGTTCCTGCCCAATTTGTTCTGGCTCTCTTCGATTTTCTGGAGGTGCATATAGGTGTCAGGGCTACCAGTCAGCATGGAGCAAGTGTTCATACACCACATGTGAACCAGAGCGTCTTAAAGGGAAGTGGAAAATACCTGAAGAGACCGAAAATCAATTTCTTATCAAGGTATATAGCCTGAACCTTAATTCATGTCATTCATCAAGGAATGCTAACTGGAACATTGTTTACTATATCCTTTGCAGTGGTTTAAATCTCAAAAGAGTAACAAGCCGATGAGGATACTGCTTCCACCGTCATCTAATAAGTCTTCTGGAAGCCAACCTGCTAATGGCTCCTCTCAGTTGTCAACGAGTGAAAGTTTGGCAGATCTGAGAGTGGCTATTGGTGGGTTACCCAAGGATTCTCTGGTATGTTAATTTATCATGTGGTCTATTGAACCCAATAATCTAGGCGCACTTGGAGATCCTACTAAATCTTATTAACTAACATGTGAAAACAAATCATAGAAGGGAATTTCTTGTTTTCAAATTTGAGGTATCACACCCAATAATTGTGCTTTTAATTTTTGCAAAAAGATTTTCAATATTTTCCAAATATGTGTTGCATTTTTCTGGTTAAATTGCCTGTCAATGTAGTCATGATTGGTTGGACATATTTTTGCTCATATGCTTTGGGTTTGTTTTGCAGCAAGAATGGAGGGGGAAAATTGAGCGAGAAGGTGGGCAGGTTCACACCAAGATTAAGAAAGGTATTTGTTTCAAGACTCATTCTTCACTTGAAACCTGGTGAAGTTGCTGGTTGCAATTTGGACTCGAGACAGCATGCATTTGTCATTTTGCTTAATGAATCAAATTTCAGATACGAATTGCTTGGTTGTTTGCGGACTGCATCATAAAGATGCTGAGACGAGGAAAGCAAGGTAAGCTTCTTTTTGTTTGCTTGTCTTCAGTCCATATTCCTCATTTGCTGAATTTAACTCTAAACGTTCGGGTGACAGGAGGATGAAATTACCAATTGTCAGGGAGGATTACCTTGTTGACTGTTTCAAAAGACAGAAGAAGCTTCCTTTTGATTTATATAAACTTGAGGCTATAGGTGAGACATCCAGTATGGTAACTGTCAAAGTGAAAGGACGAAGTGCTGTGCACGAAGCTTCTGGATTACAGGAAACTGGTCACATCCTTGAGGATGGGAGAAGCATCTACAACATAACTTTGAACATGTCCGACTTATCAACTGGCGTTAACAGGTTGATTGCAATATCCTATCCTAACTGTAGCCTCTGTAAATTGATAGCTATCATTTTCCTAGTTTTGATTGATATTGAATTGATACAATTGAGCATGAAAAAGCTGAGCTGCAGGCAAACATCCGTATGATTTGTGTATGTGATGCAGTTTAGGTTTTAGAAGTGAACATTTGTGCTTGTGAGGACCATATGTCATAAAGGAATGGTAGTCAGCCCATTCTTTCCTAAGGATATGCTGTTATGATTGATTTCTGCATCAACTCCATAATCTATTCAGTAATAAATCCTATTGAACTGGGGTCACCAGCGATGTATCTTCTGATAGGAATTTTTTGGTAGTTCAAAGAATAAAGAATATGCACCTCAACTGAGATACTAACTTATAAAGGATATATATAATTTGCTTGAGATACAACTTATTGTTTTGGTTTGGATGAGGGGTAATTTGAGTGCTTGAATTTAAACTTTAGGTTTCTATGTTACATTTTTTGGAACTGTTTCTTTTAGTTGACAGCCTATCCTATCCTGCTAACTTTTTATTGGTTTGCATTATGAAGCTACTATATCCTCCAGATAATCCAAGATGATAAAGGATCAGACTGTCATGTGTTCCGTAAATGGGGTCGCGTGGGGAATGACAAAATTGGAGGAATTAAACTGGACGAAATGTCAAAAGCAGATGCAATCTGTGAGTTCAAACGCTTATTCCTTGAGAAGACAGGAAACTCGTGGGAAGCATGGGAAGCGAAAAAGAACTTTGAGAAGAAACCTGGCCGATTCTTCCCACTAGATATTGTACTTCTCGTGTTATTTTGCATTTTTCTTTACCTTATGAGCACTTAAAAAAATCCTTCCCTTGCATGTGGTGGATATTTTTCCAGTCAATTTATGATTTGCATGCTCTTACATGTAGGATTATGGAGTTAACAAACAGGTTATGAACAAAAAGATGACTGGTGAAGACAGCCGGCTACCTCCTCCTTTAGTTGAATTGATGAAGATGCTCTTCAATGTGGAGACATACAGGTTTGAGCTATTTTCCTTATTGTTCTCTTGGAATTCATGTGTGTCAACCAGCTGTGTCTTCTTGAGGCAAACAAAAAATTTGGGGATTTTGTTTGCAGAGCTGCAATGTTGGAATTTGAGATTAATATGTCAGAAATGCCGCTTGGAAAGCTGAGTAAAAATAATATTCAAAAAGGTATTATTCATAAAGCTCTCATACTGGCACTATGCTCTGCAATAATGAATTGTGTACCACAAAGTTGTTTTCCTGTTATGGCTTGAAGTTGGTTCATACATTCCCCTGCAAAATAGGAACCGTGATGCAGTTTCTATTGAATACCATTATGTAAACTTTTCCATCTTTCCAGGTTTTGAGGCTTTGACAGAGATCCAGAATTTATTGAGCAGTAATGTGCATGATCCTTCTGTCAAAGAAAGCTTGATTATTGATGCGAGCAATAGATTTTTCACTGTGATCCCTTCTATTCATCCGCATGTTATTAGAGATGAAGATGATTTTAAGTCAAAGGTAACTTGTGCTTCATGTGCCTGCATATTTTATTTTTCTATGTCTACTCACCTGAACCTGTTCTCTGTCCTTGAGTATGCTAAACGGCTATATGGTTGTTTGTCAGTTGCATAACAATAGCAATCTCTTTTGTTTTTGTGACCGAAAAATTGCTAAAAAGTTGGACTGTCACCACAGTTTCTTCTTTCATCATCCAAGTGACCTGATGAGGATAGTCGTTGACATTTTTATACGCAGGAATGGTACATATCTTGTGCATCTATAATGCATCCTTGAATCTCTTGAAAAGGGCTTACTAATGAGTCAAAGGTTGAAAATTATGTGTCAAGCAAGAGGCTCAGGGCTCGCTGCTTCTGCTGACTCCACATTCAACTTAAGGACTATTTCAGCTCACTTTTTGTTTCTTTGATAGGTAAAAATGTTAGAAGCCCTTCAGGATATTGAGTTAGCTTCCAGAATAGTAGGTTTTGATGCCGACAGTGATGACTCCCTTGATGATAAGTATAAGAAGTTGAGATGTAATGTTGCTCCACTTCCACATGATAGTGATGATTATCAGTTGATTGAGAAGTATCTCCTCACTACTCATGCCCCTACTCATACGGTGTGTTAAGCTCCATATACTGAGCTCTTCTGATTCTTAATCAGTTCTTCATTTTCTCTTCCTATTTCCTACCCTTTTGACAAAAAAACAATTACGCATTATTGTTGATATTACCAGGAATGGAGTCTTGAACTTGAAGAAGTTTTCTCACTAGAGAGGGAAGGGGAATTTGATAAGTTTGCCCCATACCGTGATAAGCTTAAGAATAAAATGCTATTATGGCATGGTTAGTCAAAATCTGAACTCAGAATCTTTTCTAGTTATGTCTTCTAGATGAAAGATCTTAGGGATGCATAAAGTGATTACTATGTTTCAAAGATGAAAGATGATTTTACCCTGCAGGTTCTCGGTTGACTAACTTTGTTGGGATACTAAGCCAAGGACTGAGGATAGCTCCTCCTGAAGCTCCAGCAACTGGCTATATGGTTCTCTCTCTGTCCCTTGCCCCTTCCCCAGCTTCCCATCCACACTTGTGCACACACATACACACACATTCACCCTGACTTTGTATGTATGTGTTTTTTTTTTTGGGATTCATGAATGCCCATTTTTCCTTGTGCGTGCTTCTCAAATTCCTACTCCTCTCGGCGGCTAATGATTGAATACTTTCGCCCAACAGTTTGGCAAAGGGATTTACTTTGCTGACCTGGTCAGTAAGAGTGCTCAGTATTGCTTCACTGATAAGAAGAATCCTGTGGGTTTAATGCTTCTGAGTGAAGTCGCCCTTGGGGAGATCTACGAGCTAAAAAATGCCATGGTGAGTTCACATTACATGTTTTCATGTTTTTTCCCTTTTTTCTTGTGTGTCTGTCGAGCTATGAATTTATGCTGTTTCTTCAATCTGTTGTCTCTGTTGACACGTTTTCCATGGTGACAGTATATGGATAAACCTCCCCGAGGAAAGCATTCCACTAAAGGACTTGGCAAGCAAGTGCCTCAGGAATCAGAATTTGTGAAGTGGAGGAATGATGTAGTTGTGCCCTGTGGCAAACCAGTGCCATCAAAAGTTAGGGCATCTGAGCTGATGTATAATGAGTACATTGTCTACAACACGGCTCAGGTAAGTTCCATGTTTGCTCTTTTGAAAAAGCTACCAATTTTTAGTAAGTAGTTCCTCTGTTGTTCCTAGTTATTGCTGCCTGAGATTTTTCTTGATTGGTTATCCAAAGTAATAGCTCCTGGATACAACATCTTGTGTGTAGCCTGGATATTTGTTAAGATTCTGTAAATAACCTATTTAGCTTTGTCAAACATAAGATTCTGTAGATAACAATGTTGAACTTTGTCAAAGTATTTGAGTTGGTGTACTTTATGAGTCATCATATGTAGCCACTTCTAGTTGGCTTAATGAAAATTAGTAGATGCTCAAGTGTGATCTATTTGTCAAAAGAAAATCCATTTCTAATTTCTGGGTGATCTGGTTAAGATTGTGCTTTCTGGGCCCAAATCAGGCAGTCTGTGATGAGATGGTTTTCTTGGACAGGTTAAGATGCAGTACTTGTTGAAGGTGAGGTTTCATCATAAGAGAAGGTGAGGAAGTCTAGGGACGTTTCCAGGTGTACAGGGATGGAATGAGATGCAGTTGTACAAAAATTCTCAAGGTGCAATCTGTTCTGGACTTACGAGTTTCTGTGCCTTGATATGATCTCATTTTGGGGTTTGGTGGAGATCTTTTGTTTTGCTTTTGAAGGGGGCAGTCAAGTCGGCATGTGCTTATGTCAATGTTGCACTTGATTGTGAATAGAAGGGACAAGTATAACTTAGTTTGTAGTGGTGGCTTTTGATATTAGCTGAAAGTCAATGATATTCTGTTTAGACTTTTAGAGTTCAGGCAATTTGCTGGTCAGTTGCCTATATTCGGTGGAGTATCGACTCTTGTGTTTTCAGTTCTGCCGAAATTTAGCGAGCTACCCATTGCACCGTGTTTGACTAAGCACCCGTCCAGGCTATGTGAGCTTAAGACAACTAAGAGGTTAAACTCAAGTGCGTATGTCTCCTTGCTTTGGTATTCAATCTGGGATGTCCAGTCGGGTAGGAGCCTGGTTCTGCAAAGCTTCTCAAACAAACAAATAAGATGTTCAAAAAAAGACTAGTTTCCAGAAATGAGGTGATTGATAGAGCATGCAGAATTTTTTTGGGCTCGGTAACTTGATTGGCCATCCATGCAATTCAAGAAGCAAGCATATCTACCATTAACTAGCATAAACGAAAGGAGAGGCTTTGATAAATTGAGCGGGTGGATAGGGAGGGGGTTAAGAATAAGATATGAAAGGTCGCATGTGTGCCATGTGCGGGGATGATGTTGTACATGGGCTCCAAATAAATGATGGTTATGTCATAGTTGCTCGATTGCGTAGATAGATTTGTTAATGCTAATTCCCAAACTGTGTCTGCAATGGGCTGGCGAGGAAGATGTGATTCTTAATTAGACACAACACAAGGTGAAGTAAGAAAAATGATATGGGAGTATACTTTTTTTTTTTGGGGGGGGGGGGGGGGGGGGGGGGGGGTTGCAAGAAGCCACTTTCCTGAGTTAAGGTGACGAATCATTCATGCTGTTTGGGCTGTCTCTTTGCTTTACATGATGGACAAACCCGTTTTCTATTCTTGCTCCCGGGACGTGGATGATCCTCGACACCCTTTTCCCTGCCCTTTCCCATCTCTCTCCAGCTGGTTTTATTGTTGTTAGGTTGTGTTTCACTTTTTGTTGGGGCTTTATGCAAATGAAGCTCTTTCACGTGTGCTGATGCAAGGATAATAATGCCTGCCATATTCTCCCCACTTCAGTTGCTTCTTCTACAAAATTGATCTCCTAAAACATTCTTGCATATCATATCCATTATCCCCAATAAATGGACGATAGGGGGTGTAACTAACTAACATGGAAAAATTAAAGGGATGGAGAAAGCAAGAAAATCATGACTCCATCACACAACATATGCATTACATGGATTTTGAACCAGATTATACTTTCATTAGGATTGTGATGAACCCCGAAAAGATCTACGAGTCAGTCAGATAATTAAGGTGGAAATTTTTACGACATTGGTGGTGCATGCTATTAATAGAACATGCGGGAGAAATAATCATCAAATTCTTGACACCGGTAGGACCTAGCTGCAAACATTTTGTTGGTATATATGTTAAACGACTTTGAAGAAAATGATATCCACACTTTAGGTACGCTATTGGTGTTTGTCTTTACTGAAAAACAAGAGACATTATGCAAGCCGGCAAGTATTGCAGTACTATTCCTCCTTTTTTGACGATGACAAGGGACAGGACTTCTTCACAAACGTTTCTAGAACTAGAACTGACTACCGTTTAGGCAAGGAAGCACTAATCCCATGACCGTCTCTAATGGCCGGGTTTCCACATAAACAAAAACAATAACGTTCGTTGCTTCACTAGACAACCAAGCAAGAGGCCATAATAAAATTGCTCACATCTATCTCATGGGTTTTACTTTACCAATATCCAATGACACATGATCCTAATTAAAAAGAAAAAACAGTCCTCTCAATCGAAAGAACTTTGAAACTTCAAAGTGATTAAATTATACATATTCAGGTACTAAAACTTTTTTTAATTTTCCTTCCAATATGGTGGTGGTGTTCAACTAATCACTTAATGGGGGTCTTAATTAGTAGATTGGTTGTCGGTATCCGTTCACCGGCAGGTGGAGGTGTAACAAAAAGCCACAAAGCGACAAACAGCAGCAGTTCCCAGGTGCGGCGTTCGGCGGAAAAATAAGCTTAATAATAACCCCATAGTCCATAAAATCAAACTAGAAAAGTATGTAGTAGTATGAAATTTTCAAAAAGAAAGGGCAGTGCTGCAAGTGAAAGAAACCATTAATCAAAAGATTTAAAGACATTAGCACATATAAAATCATATTAGAACTTGGTCTGTGACATTAAAATACAAGCCCCATATTGCATAAACCATTAGTAAATGTTCCCCAAGAACCCTACAAAGAAGGCCCTCCATGTCCCCCATTCCTTCACCTTATAAGACCCTCCTTTCTGTCCCTTAGCCCCCAAGAGCCCCCACCACCACACTTGATCCCCCTACCCAGCCACCCATAATACTTAGTACTACCTTAGCATCCTCATTTATTTGTTTTTGCTTGCACCATTTCCTAGTCTGCTCGTGTGCCTAAAAATATTTCAAGATTCTCCTATTCTTCCCTTCTCCATCTCTATCTTTCTTTTCTTTTCTTTTCTTTTGCCGTTCCTATCCTAGCTAGCTATCATGGCATCATCAGCTGGGTCTGCAGGCACTGGCTCTCCATGTGGAGCATGCAAGTTCCTCCGTCGAAAATGTGCCTCCGATTGCATCTTTGCGCCTTATTTCTGCTCCGAGCAAGGCCCCGCCCGGTTTGCGGCGATTCACAAGGTTTTTGGCGCTAGCAATGTGTCTAAGTTGTTGTTGCATGTCCCCGTCGCTGATCGTTGTGAGGCAGTGGTCACTATCGCTTATGAAGCTCAAGCCAGGATTAGAGATCCAGTTTATGGCTGTGTTGCTCATATTTTTGCCTTGCAACAACAGGTATATATACATATATATACTTAAGTTGTAATTCCATCTTTATTTACTCAGCTAGCGCAGTCATTACGTGTTTTCCATCTTAAAACTTTTCCTTCCTTCTTGTAAGTGCTTTTGTGTAATTCTTGCTTATATGATGCAAAGTGATCATGATAGGGGGAGACTTTGTGCCTGTCTTCTCCTAATAAGGATATATAGACGTAACCTATGTATGTTGTTGCATAAATTTGTTTTGGGTCAGAAGTTGGGGGTAATAATTGATGAAACCAGTGTAGGTTTTGTATTAATTCTCATTAATTGGCAAGCTTATTGTCTATGTTTCCTCTGTGGAAGTTTTCTGCTTTTTCTGTGGGTGGGTCTATAGCAAGTCGTCAAATCTAGCCACTTTATAAGGTGTTTATAATCCCACACGCAGATTAAAAGAGTAATCTCATTAATTTCTGTCCTTGTCTTTGATATTTCACAGGTGGCGTGCTTACAAGCACAATTGATGCAAGTCAAGGCACAACTAGCACAGAACCTAATCGATTCATCGCGCAATATAGAGAATATTCAGTGGCAAGGAAATAATATCTCTGGGGTGCCATCATATCCAACTTATCCAACTAATTACATCAATCCAATATCTCCACAAAGCTCTCTCGAGTCAGTTGACCACACCAGTAGTGATGCAATAATGCAGGACATACAAAGCAGGGAGGAATTTGCATACCAATCCTGTGCCAAGAAGAGACCCTACAATGGTGACCAGCTGGGTGAGCTGCAAGCACTGGCACTAAGAATGATGAGGAATTAGCTAGCTAGCTAGCTAGCAGCTGACCATATGTTATAATACCTTCCTTGATGTGCTTCCAATTAAAAGGAGAATCGTGTATATACACCGAGACTGATATGAATACTAGCTAAGTTTTGATAAAAGCCTGATAGTTGGCATTTCCCTTTTGTTCTACCAAAGAAAAATATTGTTGTAACAGCTTGGAAATGAACTCTATCTTTCTACCACAAAAGCTCCTACCTCCCAATGTTTTTTTTTTTTCTTTTGAACTAGCCTATCTCCCAATTTTAATCATAAATTTCTGAGGCTTTTATTTTCTTCTTCTTATTTCAGATGGCATGCAGTTAACTATTGCTTTACTGGATTAGTAGTGGTTGACTTCTTTGAGATAATTTAGTTTTTACTAAACAACAATAATGGTCGCATTTGATTCTCTTTTTTGTACATGTAACTTTTGGCTAAGCGTTCTATATTCTTGGGCCATCGGGCTCAGCAATAATTTACCATGCATGCATCTAGCTAGTAGGCGTTAGAATTTGATCAAACTTCCTTGCTATTTGATGAATTGAATACTAGTAGTAATTAATTAACAAGATGTGGTGATCCCAATGTCATATTATTCTTCTTCTTACTCAACATGAATGGTCCCAAGTGTCCAAATGATCACTTGGCAATGATGGTATTATTTTCTCTGAAGTTACACTCATGTAAGGAACAATTATAACGCATATATAGTATGTCACCAAAAAGCTTAGCAAAATTCACAAGCAAGACCTCCAACGGCGTTAAAAGTTAGAAGTCTTCTATAGTTGCTACTACTCTCTTGTCATATGTCTAGCTAGATAAACTAGAAATTGCAAATTTCAATCTTCCTAGTGGGGATTAGGGAAGAGGTGATTGTTGTTGTATATCATTGTATCAAAGCGCAATGCACAAGCAGCCTTGAGGCGAGTACCTTAGGGACCCACCTGCCTGGGGTTTATTTTTCCTAATAAGTAGGTTTACCTAACATAAATACTACTCTTTAGGATTTTAATACATATAATCTACGACCATGTAGCCATAAAAATAGACAAAATGTTCCCTTGATTGAATGCAAAAGGGTGTAAGTTAGAGTTAGTAGCTTTGACAACTTCTATCCAATTCCAAACCAGTTCAGCAAATTGCCAAATTAATGTTCAGCTCTCCAACTCTGAATCCTGTAATACTGGCAAGCCTAATGAACTTTCTTTTCATTTTCTTTCTCTTTCTCTCTTAAAAAAAATTAAACTTAAAACGTACAATGCCAAGTGAAAAATTTATCCTTTTGTAAGGCCAAGAGAATTAAAACTACCACTGAATAGTAAATTATTGGTACGGGGAGACATTTTGCATCGAGCACGAAAATGGCAGACTTCAAATAAACCCAACTCTTTGCTATAGGTTTTAAGAAAAAAAGTGGCACCGAAATAGTGAACATTATCTCTCCCTCCTTTGCAGCTTAATTAATGCACGATATCATACTGTTTGCCCTCAATAATTTTGAAGGTTATAACTGGGGTTGCATTTTGCTTTGAATTGAAGCAATGATCGTCAAGATTTCCCGAAAGAGTAAGCCAAGTCTTTGATTTTATCTATGTACGACTTCTTGATGCACATCTTCGTACAGTTCTGATTTCATTTTTTACAGTTACCTTCTTTAATTTATACATTATTATAATTAAACAAATATTTTAAGTAGGTTCCAAAATCAAGGTCTCACACTTAACTTGCTCTTGGGAATAAGTGAAAACAAAGCTAAACGTAGAGGTACCACTTGTCAATGTACAAGAGACTCACCCACGAATCACTAAGGGTGAAACTTTGCATACCATATGGGGGAAAAAAAAATAGAAGGTACCACTTGCATATGGAGATCGACTAAGCACATAATTTGCTTTTAATTTCAGTCCATGTGTTGGAATACAAGTGTGAGTGGTGTTCCCACATCGGAGAGAAAAAGGCCAAGTGAGTAATATATAAGTGAAGTGGACCCATGTACCTAATACCTTGAGGTTTTGGGTTACAGAGTGGTGTCTTGGTCACGCGTATGGAACTCACCTGGGCCTCGCGTATTGTCTCCCTGGTTTTCAGGCGACTCCCGGTTCTCAACACGTGGTAGCGGAGCCGATGGTTTGGCTGGGACGGAATGGTTTGCGACATGGTGATGCTCCCATGGTTGCTGCCCCCATGTGGAACGAAGAGCGGTTGGGCTCTTGGACCAAGCTCGATTGGAGTTGTAAGGCGGGGCTCCGGATAAGAGTGGTAAGTAACATATAAGTGAAGTGTACCCATATAAGTGAGTTGTCACGCGTATGGAACTCACTTGGGCCTCGCGTATTGTTTTCCCGATTTTCGGGCCACTCCCGGTTCTCAACAACCTGGCTGTTTAATTTTTAGCCAACATACTATGAATCAGGTGAGTATAGGCTGGGAGAATAATGTTGCACCTGAAACTGGAAATTTCTTATACAAGCTGTCAAAAAATCAAATTGGATTGTTAGGACATGTTATTCTTTGCAGTGTCATGATAATTAAACAAAGCACTAAAAGACAAGGATTCGTGCAAAGAATAGAAGATGTTGGTCAAGCCGCGTAGCACGAATTATATCAATTAATCCCAAGTTCTTCGAGCCCATGACCTCGAGATATTAATTAATTAATAATGTCTATTAAAACTATTCCAGTCAAGGAGGCACGTAACCACTTTCACACTAGTCTTCTTCTTCACTGGAAGATCACAAACGAAAAAGAAGTCATGAAACTAGTTTTTTTTTTTTTTTTTGATAACAGCATCATGAAACTAGTTTTATAGTCATAATTAATGATCCGTTGTAGAATTATCACTAATTAATTGGACCCCATTTGTGGTTTTGTAATAAAGTGAGATTATTCGAGATTGGTGTTGGGTGATTATTGGTTGAATGTGGGTACCATGGGAGTTTTGGATGATACTATTGGTTGAATGTGAAGTTCAAAAGAGCTGTCCCAAAGAAAGTTGATTCAAGAAGTCTTAGAATAAAGAGAAGACAAGCAGGAACTCAACTTTAGTAAACAAGCCACATAAAGATAAAAGAAATTCTTGAAAGAACAAAAAAAAAGAAAAGGTTATTATGCTCTCTGTTCTTTCCTTAAATCTTATTGTTTTTCTTTTTCTCTTCCAAATGGAGAGATATTTACTAATGTGCGTCTTGAGCCGCGACAAACTTCCACCCTTAATTTGTTCCTCTAAAAATAATAGAAAATAACCCTCTTTAGGTATGTACATTGATTAATTGGTGGACATAAATTTGAGCCAGATTTGCTTGTTTGTTCAAGAAAGAGAATTGTTTATGAGATGAAGGGAGTAGTGCAAACAAACAATAGTTAATTTTGTTTGTATTTAGTTGGTTATCAAAGGCAAAAGTTGGTCCGATGATCAAAATCATTGATTAGATGATAAGGAATGAGTCAGAAATGTCAGTAACTCAATAATGGAAATAATGTGCACTGCACTCTGGTTATCAAATAGTGAATTTTTTAAGTGCCCGCTCTGATTCACAATTAATAGGATTACAATAATTATGAATTAAGGTACAAATAGTTCGTTGTAAAGCAATTTTCATTCACATGACAACAGTGTCGCTGATGTGTACAATTAAACTCCAACAAAAACTCAAAACACCCTATTAGATTATAGCAAGAAAACAAAAGCAAACAGAAGGATAAGAGAATCGTACGGGTTTGACACTAAACTCACACTAAAGAACACAAAAGGATCATGTTCAATATTCATGTGAATGTTCGCTCCTATGTGATGTGGGTTTTAATACTGCCAAATTTTGACCATGGAATTTGCACCCCACGTGCAATCTTGGCCGTCCGATTGTAGATGGGTCCAGTGACGTATTAAATGGAAGAATATGTCTTCTTGCGTAACCACCCTCTTATGTTGTTATTGTGTAATGGTCTGCAACTACAGAAAATTGTATTCTCTTGTAATCTCGAAAAGATAGCAACAGCATGCATTCGTTGACCAGTTAGGTACGCTCTTGTGATTTTTGGCATCAAAATCTTATTTGCTTTGTAATCTTTACATGTTTAGATGGATAAAGTCCACAATTTTAGCATTGCCCCATACTCTAAGTCTAACCCAACAATTTTTTTTCTTTTTGGTGTAATACATTTTTTTTTGGTGTAATCTAACCCAACAATTTGAACAAAAGAAATGCTAACCCACAAAATTTGAAGCCCCTAATATTAACATTTTCTTTAGTATAATAATTGCAGGTATTCACACAATAGTCTGCGTCTAATTTTTTTGGTCTCAAACGATGTGGGGGCAAGCATGATTAAGTGGAGCAAGGATTCCGGCCCAGTTCAATGAAGCGTGAATGGTGCTTAAAAATGGGCCTCAAGTCCAATTTCTAGCGTAAGAGAAAGGACCCTCAAGTGGCCCATTTTGCTTTTTGGTCAGTTTACAAAACAGCAATTGTCTCCCAGAAAATTTCAGGATTGGGTCATGAAATTAAGAGCAACAAGCGATTTTACTCATATCGTATATAAGTATGAAGACTAGAACTGATCCGAGAATTTTCTTCATATATATACCATAGTGTAGTGAGAGATAATAATAATAAAAAACAACAAAGAATTCCTCCTCCATCATCAAACTTTATAATGTCACTGTGATATATTTATATGAAGAACAGTCCATAAGCAGAAAATTTGCCCTTGAGCCACAAAGCATGGCTGCAAGGGACCACCCATGCAGTTCATTAATTGCACATCTATGGTCGATGTTCTCTTAACTTCCCAAACAAAAAAGATTCCTTCATAAAAATTGCAGTGACAATAATGATCTTGTATCTACGTTATTCAATCCCATTCCTTGAACAAGATTCAGCAGCATTCAAAACCACAAATAGCATAACTGATGGATTCCATTATAACTAACTTCAAGCTTAACATTTGGGTTACATATACGTTGTTATTGTTAAAATGCTTCATCATCTGGAAGTCTTTCAAAGTCTTTCAAATGCTTCTGCAGTAATGGAGATTGTTTCCTCGTCAAGCTTCTAACTGACTTCACTCCAAATATATATATATGACTAGTGCCTAAAACATCTCTCGATCCTCAAAAGAAGCGATTCAACCTGAAAATTTTGAAAACAAGAAAGCTTGAGGATACATT
This sequence comes from Turnera subulata, assembly GCA_028386065.3. NCBI lineage: Eukaryota > Viridiplantae > Streptophyta > Magnoliopsida > Malpighiales > Passifloraceae > Turnera > Turnera subulata. The sequence continues at coordinate 260,006 of JAKUCV010007755.1, read as the reverse complement.
CACTTTGCAGGATTAGTAATCTTCCACAGTAATCAAAACTAGCCTTCTGTTAATGTTGTCAAAGTAGCCAAAAAACTGAAAGTGTTTTCTACATCAGAAAAAAGGTTAAACAGCAATTTGCATGCAGCAGGTTCAAGAAGAAAGGCCATGATGATGCATTCTTTATTTGCACCCAACTTCAATCTGAACAAGTTCCGATATGGGGAGTATAGCTAGTAATCCACTAACTAATCCTTAAACAAACCACAGGCAGATTCAAAGGCATCCCGAGGATCACATCTTACAATATATTATCATTGGGTACATGTATTGAAGACCGAGTTAAAAAAGGAGTGCTCATTGACATGGTGTACCATTCTGCTAATGATAAATGCATGAGGGGAGCAAACTTTCACTATAAGAAAATTCTTATCTTTCCGGACAATGTGTGTTCTGATTGTGAATGCATATGTTAAGAAATTCAACAAACATGGGGAAGTAAGCAAATGAAATTAATGCAAAAACAAGGAATCAAGGACAAATAAGTTAGGTTTGCCTCGGTCCAATGACCTAAGACATTTAGATTCTAGCTATAGAGAGCAATATTAATTTAACTTCCTCGGGATCGTACATACATAGAGAAAGAAATTACTCCAAGTCCAAGGCATATATAATTGGAAAAGATTATTCCTGGAAACTTGAATTGCACTATATAGCTTTGGCCTATATGTTTGATTATTTGACAAAGAAGTGAGTGGCATACAAAACAAGGATTCACTAAGCAACCCTCAGTAACTCCAAGTTCAAAATCAGTGCAGGTTTCAAGTGAGTTACATAGTTTTGGGTAGTCAGTATTTTCAGTTTAGCATGATCAGTGGCTAACTGATAAATATTAATGAATATGAAAACAGAGTTTCTGAACTTAGTAATCATCAGGTTATATATCATCCTGGATAACTTATTAATTCAAAGCAAGGCTAATCTTTAATATGCCAAATCATAGCCAATCCCTGTGGTTATCTTAGGTAATTGAGGTTCTTTTTTCCTTCAACGTTTAAGGAAAAATATGCGCTGAATACAAGACCGTAAGTCTTTTGCCAGCTAAACTGGCTAGGTTTATAAGGGGAAAGTGTAGAAAAAGAGGACTAGGTAACTGTCTTACTTTTGACAGAGATTTAGGTCCTCTCTAGGTCCATAAAGGAAGAAGTTACTCATAATAAAATCAGAATTTAACCAAGTTCGTTAAGAAAATTACACTATCGTTATACCAACATCTAAGAGTGCACTAACTCAGAGAAAAGAGCAGTAGGGGGGAATAGGGTTCCTGATTTATATATGATCATTTCTAGGGTTCCTAGCTTTTGTTTATTGCAACAAAAGAACATGTTTCGAATTATGAAGCAGCAATTCAAAATTGGCATACATGTCTTCACCGATTATATAACTTCAAGAACTTCCTTGCCACAGCAATGCCCTCCTTTCATGAATGCTGCATATAGCCAAAGGCTACTGACTGAAGATCATCGGCATCTTGGTAAGTCCATTGCTTGTTGTCTGTTTGTCCATCGAAAGAAGATATAGAATGAGAAACCTCTTCATAGCTATCAAAGGAAGACGATGGATTCCCATAATTGCCCATAGTATTGGGATCTAGGAAACCATTTTCACAGTATGGCATGGTAGTACTTGGGTTTGGATTGAATTGTGGAACCAGCTGGTTGTTTGAATTCTCAGATGGAAACCAGTTCTGGAGATCTTGTGGATAAGAAGGTTGTTTTCCATAGTACTTGTCATTAGGGTTGGCTGTGGCAGAGCCACTGAGTAAGGTTTGCGCTGCTTGTTCCTTGAGAGAAGCCAGTTGTGCCTGTAGATTCACAACCTGCAATGTTTTAAAAGTGGGAAGCAAAATATTAGACATTTCTAGTAAAGGAGATGCAAAGTAGGGTTTTCCAATAAACAATTACAATTGACAAGGGTTAGGTACCTGCTGTTGAAGAGCAAAAATGTGTGAAACACAACCATATATGGGATCTTGAAGCCTGGCTTGAGCTTCATAAGAGATTGTAACTGCAGCTTCACAGCGATCACTAACAGGAAGGTGAGCAAGCAACTTTGATACATTGCTTGCACCAAAGACCTTGTGAATTGCTGCAAAGTGTGTAGCACCTTGTTCATGGCAGAAATAAGGTGCAAACACACAACCTCTCACACATTTTCTTCTCAAGAACTTGCAGGCACCACAAGGAGAGCCAGATCCTGTCATTTCTATTGGTGTTTTGATGATTGTATATGCTAATGCTTTGTGATTTTCTGGTTTTGTGTGGTTTAGGTTTCAGCTTTGTGCAAAGCATTATCACCATGCTTATAAACACCTAAGGAGGAGGGAGGTGGATCATATTATAACCAATACTTAATGACAATTGGTTCCCTTAATGGGCTACATATTTGATTATTTTTTTCCCTAATAAAATCATCTTCCACTCTTCCATCTTAAATTTTTATACCCTCAAATAAGATTCCTTCTGGCATCCCTTATAGGACAAAAGAGCTATAGTATAAACCAAGCCCACATCTGTCTTTGCTTGATGATTGGATCTATTTATACTTGCATATATATTTGCTTGCATTCGTCCTTGATGAGATAACTGTAATAACAATTTGCATTTATAAAAGGACCTGGAAAGCAGAGTAGCTAGGAAAGAGATTTGGGTAAACAGTTTTCACATGATTATTTATCTGCTTCATGTGTAGCTTAGCATCTACTGTCTTGGTACATTATTAGTTTTGATCAGAGGAACTTTGGAGTAATCATAGAATAGCAGCTTGAAAAGTATTTTTAAGTATGTGCAGTACTAATTACTCGTTACTTAAATGCCAGTATGCCACAAAATTTTACAGTCAAATGTGCCGCAACCACAAATTGTCAAATATATATAGACATAACATAAATATTCGTTGGACAATTTATGTAATCATCTTGTAAAAAGGTATCAAAATGAAGTATTAGGACAATTGGTTGATAAAGTTTGTCCTTTTAACAGTAAAATTCAGCTAATTAACTAAAATATCCTTACGAGTGTCGCTTCGACTAAATTTATATTGATTGAAAAAAGGGGAGAATATCTAGTCTCAGACCCTAAACTTTGGCAAACCTCCAAAAACAAAACAAAAAAAAAAAAAAGAAGCAAAAACTAAAAGGATGAATTCTTGCAACCATAAGATGCAAACAAAATAGAAGTATCTCCTTTTCTTAAATTGAGCCACACCGCCTATAATCGTAACTAATTTCTGCTAATCTTTGTTTATCTTAGACATATTACTATTAATAACTTCGTTTTTTAAGGAGAACTATTAATGACTTCTTCATTTAATTCTAACACTACCATTTAAGTAAGGTCTTATTTGAAGAATTTATTATCATTATGCAACCTATTATTTACCAATTGTCGAGGGATTCCTGATGAGGAATTTAATTTTGTAAAGATATATCAACGACATTTTTTTAGTAAGAGATTACTGATAAGTAAACCCCAAGTTTTCTAGTAATATAAGAAGGTTAGTTAAAATGTTCCTTCTTGGGGAATTGACTTTATTTAAATAATTGTCAATAAAATTCCTAGAGGATAATTAAATGTTAATTTACATATAGAAGCGGAAACGGATTTGGATTCTCTCCTGTACAGTATTCAACAGGAGAGATCCTGTTAAATAAATACCGTTGATTTGTTTAATTAATGGTCCTAAAATATGTAAGGTAAGAAAAACTAAAAAAATTAAATAAGGTAAAAATAAATTCTCACCAATGATTTTGAAAATCATGGCCACGATTCAACTAACAGGACATAACTTTACAGGAGAGGATCTCAATCCAGCGGAAACAAACTTGTTGAAGTTAATTATTGCATAAGCCGTACATGAATGGACGGATTTAAGTGCTAAATGAACCTTTAGTATGTAATAAAAACTAAAGGTTCAAAGGTATAAATTCTTCTGATCTGTGGAGACAGTACACTAGTATTTACTTTTTGATATTACGGCATAACTGATTTAGTGCTTAGCTAAGAAAACATTTCTCAGTACAAAGTCGCACCTGAGAGATCTGCTAATATCCAGGACAGTACACTAATATCCATACATAATACACAAATTGAGTCCAGTTTGCGATTATTTAACTGCAACTAATAAACTATTAGCAAGACCTTTTCTCCTAAATACTGATAGAAAAGGTCGATGACACATTCCAGCAAATCGCAGAGAGCCGGACTGCACTTGCTCAATAATCTCTTAATATGGGTTTCATTAATTAGTGACGAGTGGATTGTCCATGTTTCATATCTCTTGTTGGATTGTGATTAATGAGGAATGTTTAGCACTGATTAAGTACAGATAATCAGGCCTAAAGAAACAAGAAAAGGAGCATATATTCCAAAAATGAAAGAAACAAAAGATAGTGACACTAGAATAGAACATGACTTCTTGAATACAAGGGGGGCACTGGTACAGTATAATAGATGGGTTTTTCCCTTTCATAAACTTTGATTTCTTTAAGCCTTGGAGGTCAGCTTGTCTAGCAATACGGTATTATCATCATTAACTAATCGTATTTATAATCATTAATCACTTTCAGTCACTTTCCTCTGTCACACATAGGCACCAACATGTAGACCTTGCCCAAATGTGCACCTAGGACCCACACCAATCTGTAATAATGACACCCCAACTTAACCCTCCTCTCTTGGTCTCTCCCAAAACCTATCCCATGTAAATAGGCTGTTCCATCATCCATGTACTGATTTCAGCTAATGACAAGCATAAATGATTTGGTGAATTAAATTGCTTAATATTACTAGAACTTTAGCTTTGTGTCATTAATATGGACATGTCCCTATAGTCGCCATAGCTTGTTCAAAGCAGAAAACATATGAGACAATGTATTAATTGTCAAATAAGGGAGCGGGTCTAGCTAGTGGTTCATTAGGGTAGAATCATTTGATGCAGTTGTAACATAACAACGCGTGTGCTTTGTGTTATACTATTAGTTAGCTGCACTGGTTCTTCCTTCCTTTTCAATCCCTTTCCTACTTTTATTCAGTTGCTGGTCAATCTTTTACAAGAGATCATAATATGCGCATTCTATGTCTCACGACTGAGAGGTTTACATAGACTGATTGATGGGATGCTCAAAAACAGACCTGCAATAACAACAAAGCTTTGGTGTATATATGTACTTTACTTTCCTTTCCTTTACTTTCCTTTCCTTTAGAATGATGTCAAGGCTATATATATCCTATATTCCTATGGACCACTACTGGAAAACACAGGTGGACGTATTAACAGAGGTTCGTGCATGGAGTCGACCTTATTGGCAGCCATTAATCCCACCATTGGAAATGCCTATCAGTCATGTGTACTTGTTGGCCACTTTCAGTGTGTAGTGAAGGGAGAATGAGCCCTGGAGACAAGAAAGCATTTAAAATTACTTTTATTGGCATATTAAATTCATGATCCTTACTTTAGACAATAATAATGCGGCAAGGGTTCAACTAATCTCAAAAGCAGCACACCATAAACTCAGTTGTATTAACATTGTTTAAGCTTTAAAAAAAGAAATTACACGCCACAGACCTTTTTGCGTACTCCAAAGGCTCTTTTGTTTTGCCTTTCTTTTTAATATCAAAAATTATAAATAAGACCTTATCTCTACAGTAGCTGACTGCCTCTCTTCCCTGATGAAATAAAAAATATGTACAATAACTTGGCTTCAACCTGACAGATAAATTCTCCCTAGCATGGCTTGAAGTTGAAGGCCAAAGCAATTCCCACATCCCTCCCCCTGGAACACTTTTTTGCACTTTATGATGATTATATATTAAGCTCTCAATATATGTCTTTTTCCCTCTTCCATTATTATTTTTTTTTTTGCCACATTTTTCCTCACTAAACCCTCTAAAGGATGTGGCAGGATACGTATACACTAAAAAGCAGAGGATAGCATTTACATGCATATGTTTCACTTGAAAGCTCGGTTATTACCTCGTGTCATTTGCTAGTAAATTACTAGTATATGTTATCTCCCCATAAAGACATGAATTCGGCCTAACCACAACCACTTAAGTTCATATATATAGAATGGCTTGGTAATAACGCCGCAATATAGTAGATGCAGGCAAGGCCGCAAAGTATATGAACAATTTGCTAATTCATTGTAGGAAATGATATATTAGGACTCAATTGCTCCTTCAATCCAAGTAGAATTAACGGAAGGCCAGTCCTCTCAATGCAATGTTGTCGGTTCTCGTGTATGCTGAAGACTCACCCACAGTGGTTCTCGTGTATGCTGAAAATTATCATTGCCAGGCTCACCCACAGTGTGGCGGTGGCCCAGGAGGCTATGGCCACCCTGGTGATACACTTACGAGACTTTTGGGTTTTTAATTTTGTCATATAAGTCCTATAGTTATATATACTTGGTCCCTTCTAAATTTTATAATATTATATTGACTCTCTCTAAAAATTATATCTAACTCCGCCACTGCTCACCCATTATACCCAAGTGCGTCGGATCCAGATACCTGATGGGAAAAAAATAGAAAGAATAAATAATTGAGAGCCCGTCTATGTATAATATACTAGGCAATTTTAGTCAAAGCTCGTATATGGTTGTTTTCCTAGATATCTTAATTTTTCTTTTGCCGAGCCTAGATATCTTAAAATTTATGATCCACTAGGCCACAAATGAAATTATTATGCGCGTGATTTCATTACTGGGCTTCTTAGACATGAGACGCAAGAGAATATCTGCACTCCGGTGAAAAAAATGCCCCCATTTTTTTTTTTCTTTCAAAAGTGCAAGACATGTTCTAGCTACTCTACCGTACGGAGAACCAACCTGTACGCACTTAATTATTGAGAAATTAAAGATGGCACCTGGAAATATTTGTTGAGATTCTTCACATATATATATGATACAATTACTTTAATTTTTAAGCAAAAAGGTTCCCTCAAATTTGTATTATTTTCTTCACTGATTTCACGTATATTGGGCGGTGCAAAAAGCCAAAACCCAAAAAAACAATACTGAGTGAAAACTGAAATGATGCGAGGGAAAACGAAGAGGTATATATGCATTGCATGGTGCCTTCCCAATCAAAAATCAATCAGCATATCTGTCAAAAAAAAAAATCAACCAGCATAATTTGCCTCTGTTAATGATAGAACAAAAAAAAGGGAAAAAGGAAGTGCATAAGTATCGATTGCTTGGGTTCTCTCACTTATGAAAACAGAGTTGAACGTTCTCCTCTATTTCAATAATATATACAAAATTTCTTGGTGGTCGACAGAAACCGTAGAGATTAAATGTTTGTTAGAGATATCAGATAGGAATGACAAATCTTATCTTCTATTCATAAACTACAATATCACAAAGAACAGATTATCTCTTCAAATATGAATACATACATACATACATCCAATTCGCTTATTATGCATTTAATATATTAAATTTTTTTCCTTGCAATTAAAATGTGACTAAAATTCAACCTTTTTTTTTTTCAGGAAACGATGGCTTTAAATTTTATTCATCATGAACAAAACTTACATCAGAAAAAATCTGATTCACGACAATAGAAGGAAACTGAGACAACCACACATGATCAGTGGCTGGAAAAGAGTCTAAATGGCAGAGTTTATGGGTTGCCTTATTTCCAGAATGTGGAATATATTGTGAAGAAAAAGAAACAAAAGACTGAGAAAGAAAAGCCAAATCATCAATCAATCTGCCCAAAGGGCTATTGGGAGGCTTGACAGTTTGAAGACCGTGGACCACCACCTGTGAATCCATCTCAAGCAACAATCGGTCAATTTGCAACTCCAAGGCAACACACATGCCAAACCTTGCTGCACATGCCTCACCTATAGCCGGGTCCATCTGTGTCGGAAGTTGTTTGGTTGCTATAGCAAGAACCGTGTCCGTCCAGTCACAAAGAATCGCGCCAAGGACCGTCTTGTTATCATGGATTGCCACGTCGGTGTTGAGTTTGACAACATTCTTAGGTGGAAGGCGCCACCGCTCACTTCGACGTCGACCAGGTGCCACCCGAATAAGTTGGTTAGCATCAATGTACTCCAATAGGAAGGATTCAGCAGCATGAATAATTCTAGTGTGGCTGTCCTGCGAATTTTGAAACATCAAAGCATTCCTGCTCTTCCATATGAGCCAACAATGTGTTAGAAACCGCCAAAAAAATTCAGCCCTAAAAGAAGTACAGAAGCGTTGCAACCAAAGATGGGCAGAGTCTGCATCTACGTTGCATATGCCATCTGTGAGAGGGCTATGCCGCCACAGCTCTCGGACCCAACGGTAGTCTCGAAGAAGGTGTAATATGGTCTTAGTAGAGGACTGGCATCTAGGACAAATAGAATCAACTGCAGGTAACCTTGCCGCTACTATGGCTCTAATAGGTACAATATTGTAACAGATCTACCAAGCAAAACAACGGAGCTTAGGAGGTATATTAAGCTTCCACAAGCCCTTCCACCAAGCTGGGGTACACTCCGGGGGCCATGAATGATCAACATTAAGTTGAGGATGGATAAGTGAAAGACTCACCTTATAACCACTTTTGACAGAATAGGAACCTGACGGGCAGTAAACCCAATACTGATTGTCTATCGGATCACTAGCACTGAGGGGGATGCTTTTGATAAGATTAGCTTCCTCCTGGTTAAAGATAGAATCCACCAAGTTATAGTTCTATTCGGCTGTATCCTCCTGCATTAATGTGTTCACTGTAGCATTGAGATCAAGCACATAGACAGGAGATTGAACAGTACAGAGGCCTCTCGTGGGATCCATTTGTCCTCCCAAATCCGGATTGTTCTCCCATTGCTAATAAGCTAATGAACTCCCTGCTCGAGAATAGGCCTAGCCTTTAGAATACTACGCCAAGCATAGCTAGGATTGTACCCTACCGAGGCCTGCATAAACGATGTCCTAGGGAAGTATCGAGCTTTGAGTATTCGAGCGAGTAGGCTCCCCTCATTCGAAATCAATCTCCATCCTTGTTTCGTAAGGAAAGCAAGGTTAAAAGATTCCAACAATTTGAACCCCAGACCTCCCACGGATTTCCTTCTACAGACCTTGTCCCATGCCATCTAATGGACCTTACGTTTTCCATCCCTTTATCCCCACCAAAATTTGCGGAATAGTACCTCCATCTCATCACAAATGGAATTAGGAAGCAGGAAGCAGCTCATAACATAGTTTGGGACAGCTTGGGCTACAGATTTTATAAACAATTCGCGACCTGCATCCGAAAGGAATCTTTCTTTCCATTGACCCATTTTTTTGAGGAGACGATCCTTGACACAAGCAAATACAGTATTTTTCGATCTTCCTACTATAGCTGGTAACCCCAAATACTTCTCAAAAGTATCCACTGCCTTTATTCTTAAATCCTCTTGGATCTGAGATATTAACTGTTCTGGTACATTTCGCCTAAAGAATACTTCAGACTTATCTAGGTTTACCTTTTTCCCTAATGCAAGCTCATACTGTAATAGAATAGAGGCAATAGTGATAGCTTCCTCTCTTGTTGCCCGAGCAAAAAGGATACTGTCATCGGCGAAAAACAAATGGGTAACAGCAGGTGCTCTAGGGCAGACCCTAACCCCATACAGACGTCCATCTACTTTAGCACAATTAAAGAGTGCAGACAAACCCTCCGCACAAAACAGGAACAAATATGGAGATAGAGGATCGCCCTGTCGAAGACCTCGAGAAGGTATGATCACTTCCTGAGGACATCGATTTATGAGAAGAGAATAAGTCACTGATCATACACATCTCATAATTAAACTGACCCACTGATCCTTGAACCCCATTCGATTAAGAACTGCCTCTAGGAAATCCCACTCAACCCGATCATATGCCTTGCTCATGTCAAGCTTAAGACCTATATAACCCCGCTTCCCCTGACATCTCTTTTTCATAAAATGAAAAGACTCAAAGGCAATTGGAGCATTATCTATAATTAACCGGCCAAGAATAAATGCACTTTGCTCCTCACTAATCGACTCTGGTAATATGGATTTTAATCTGTTGGCAATGGACTTTGTAATGAGTTTGAAAACAACAATACAAAGGCTTATAGGTCTGAACTGACTGCAATCCTCTGGACATTTCACCTTAGGAATAAGAGTTATAAAAGTGTGATTGAGGGAGGATGGGTCGGCAACATCATTCAGAACATTCAACATCGTAGAGCATACATCCTCACCTACAATATTCCAAAATCTCTGAAAAAAGAGGGGTGACATACCAGCAGGACCAAGTGCTTTAATGGGGTGCATTTGTTGTAGAGCACCGAAAACATCAGCTCGAGTAAAAGGCCGGGCTAGGATGGCCTGCATCTCCTCTGAAACTCTCGGTTGGATACACTGAAGTACTGGCTCCATGTTTAAATTCTGCCCCGACGTAAAGAGCTTTGAATAAAACTGCTGGAAGACATTAACAATATCCTTCTGTGACGTTACCCACACCCCGGCTGGATCCCTAATGCCATTGATGGAATTAGTCTTTCGCCGCTGATTAGCTTTGTGAAAGAAAAAACTAGTGTTTGTATCTCCCGCTTGTAACCAACTGACTCGAGACTGTTGTGCCCATAATAATTCCTCCTTGCGAATAAGATTGGCCAGATCAACGTTCAGCTCTTTGGTTTGACAAATAACCTGCTCCGATTGAGCCTGGAGGTGTAGTTTGCCTAACAAATCTTGCTTCTCCTTGATGGTGGTAGTGATATTCTCAAAACTGGTCTTACTCCATGTAGTTAACATACTACCACACAAAGAGATTTTTTCCTTCACCTTAGCCACCGGCTCAATTGCCAAACCACCCTGCCAAGCTCTATCAACAGTAAGACCACACTCCTCATTGGAGAGCCAGACCTGCTCAAAATGAAAAATCTTCTTCCTTCTCGCCACAAAAGGTTGAGAATTGTCAAAGATCAATTTCAGGGGAGCATGAACAGAACCCTGTCTGGGGAGATGCTTCACCAAAGCATTAGGAAACATGGCTGACCATTGGGGGGAAGCTACAAGGCGATCAATCCTTTTCTCAATATAAGAGCTACTCTGATGGCCATTAGACCAAGTAAAATTACAACCAATAAAGCCCAGATCATGCAACTAGAGTGCCACAAGTGTATCATGAAATTGTTGCATGGCTGAAAAACTACAAGGATTACCCCCATTCTTCTCCTATTGAAACAAGATCTCATTAAAATCACCCCCACATAACCAAGGCATGACAGGTTGGTTCCCCAATACACTCAGTAGTTCCCATATTCGCCATTTTTCAGTGTGTTCAGGCCATCCATAAATACTAGTGAACCGCCACTCACCCTCATCCCCAATACCCCGAATATACACGTCTATGTGGTGAAGAGACATAGATCGGAGTGTAACATCAACATTATCTCGCCATAGTAGAGCAAGACCCCCGCTACGCTGACGTCTAGCTCCATCACATTCCACAACTAACAATCCAACCCAATTCAACCTTCTACGAATTTTCTCCATCTCAAAGGACTTAAGCCTAGTTTTCGAGAGGAAGACTAGGAGAGGATTTTCAAGCAGTAGTTGCTTGTAAAGAGAAGAAACTGCCTGTAGATCCCCTAAACCATGGCAATTCCAACAAAAGATACTCATAATGCTTGGCGGGGTTGCTGAGCAACCTCCACCGGAATAGTAGAATCTGTGATATTCTGGGAATCGGCACTCGTATGTTTCAGTTTCTTCCCCCCAAACTCCTCTGCCGAAACCATCTCGATATCATCATCCAGAATTCCCTTTCATTTCAGTGAGCCTGTTATCCCTCTCGAAGTTTGAGATTGATCAAGAATTCTGGCTCTCCTTTTCCACTTACGATCAGGCCTGCTTAAAGGGATACCAGTAGCATCAGATCCCTGCCCTTCCAGTAACGAAGAATTAACTTCTGAATGATCAACCGGAAGATTAAAAGCAAAAGACAGCCCATCCATATTAACCCCACCCCCTACTTCAGCATCAGGAAAGGTAGATGATCGACGTCCCCGCTCGCTTTGATGCACATAGAGCTCCTCCTGATCCGAGATCATATCCGATCCTGAACTCTCCAAAATTATCGACCTGGGGGCCTGCTGACCCGTTGCTGCCTCTAATAGGCCTGTTGGTTTAGGGTGTGTAGACTTATTCTTGACCCGTTTGTCACCAATAGTATCAGAGATTAGAGTTCCCAAAGCTGGGCCGAACAAGACGGACTTCGATACCCTCTACTCCTCAATTTTTGTAGGCAGCAGAACCGAACTTGTCGCTCGGGAAGAAGTCACTCCCTTTCTTGGTTCTCTAGTAGAGATTCCGAAGGACTGCACCTCTTCTACCATCTTTTGCAGAGCCCTAGTCAGAGTCCAGGTCCCTACCTCGGGTTGGATGCGTCCCTCTTCTTCCCCAGAGTCGCCATCAGTTTGCTTCCCAGGACAGTTACTGGGCTCGACGACCTTACCTACACCCTTCCTGTGGTTCTGTGAACGTACCTCCTCATACTCAGTGACACCAGTCGTGGTCGGAGGCTTCAAGACCAGCTTGCGTCTAACCGAACCAGAACCATCATCTCGCTCCAGCCCGGAAGCGGCCACACGTTTAGGAGATGCTCGTAGCCAGTTTCCATAGGGGGTAGTCAGCAGATTCAGTTCTTCCTCATCCCCAACTGAGCAGTCCTTATCAATGTGGCCTAAGCATCCACAGTAAAAACAAAACAAGGAGAGACGCTCATATTTGAAATAAACCCACAAAGGTTCCTTGGACTTACCCGCCATGAGAGAGCCCCGCACCAGAGGTTTTCGGACATCAAAGAGAAGTCGAAAACGAATATATTTGCCAGGTTTTAGGTTGCAGTTCTCCTCGAGACCTTGGAAAACCCCCACTTTGGTAGCTAGAGCCTGCACCCTCTTCTCAGTCCTTTGGTAAAAAGGAACGTTATAAACCCTAGCCCAAAGAGGAACTTGAAAAAACTGAAGAGAGGAAGGATGTTCATCCCCCGTAAGTTCCTTAAGCAAGACAATCTGGTCATCAAAGTTCCATGGTTCGTTGTCTAAAATCCTTTGCTTATCCCTCGAATGAAAAAGCTGAAAGAAAAATAGATTACAGATCAATCTGGAAAGGCTCGATACCATGAGTTGGTCGCCAGACCTGTTTCATGGTGTTCATGAATGCTCTAGCATTGAAGGGCCTCTCAGTCCAGACTTTAGCAACAACGCACAAGGAGGCAGATTGATCCTCCACCTCCTCCTCCTCGTCATCAACATCGACCACCTCCGTCTCCGCTTCAGTCGGATCTGGGAACCCTCTTCGGTCCCTACACCCATCCTCGCCACTCACCAAACCCCTGGCTTCCATTATGAATCGAGAGGAGATTCAACGGAAGCCCCGCAGATAGTGATTGCGAAATCACCAAGAAAACAGAAAAACTGATATAGATCTAGCCCTAGAATAGTTCTCCCTTTAGTGAAAAGGAGAAAAAAAAAATCCTAACAGGAGAAAACCTCGAAAAAACGAGAGAAAATCCGAAAATATCGGGAGAGTTTTTTTTGTAATGATCTAAAAAATTCAACCTTTATATAATTCTACTATATAAACGATAGAAGATTAATTAAGAAAAAGAAATTATAAAATTCATCATTATTCGTGAACTCTCTACAATACAGTGAACTTTCACTCTCGCTACAGGACGTTTTTATCAATAGAGAAAGAAATAATCCGTGGGAAACTAATATAAAATGTATGCTAGTTAAGAAAAAATAAATAAATAAAACATTGATGAAATTTTTGTCCTGAACTGATTATTAATTATTATATTATTGTTACCTGATTACCTGGTTTGGTGTTAGGTGCACGTGCCGGTATAGGAGGCACGCGCGTTCCTCCTACAACAACACATTAGCATATGCTTTCGAGTATCCTGACGTTGACACGACGCACGAGTGGCATTATTTATTTTTTCGAATTTTTTCTTTTTTAAATTATTGTCAGGTCGCCACCTCCAGCTGGGTAATGTTCCTTTGGACTGGAAGCACATCTAATCTAATTAATTTGTCGAATGGAAGCTCATCTAATTAATTTGTCGTAACCTAGAAAACGATAAATTAAGGGTCCTGGTATAAACGAAGGTTTAGTGACCATCTGGATTCAAATTAGGGGCAACCTATTCAGTACAACTGACAACTAAGAAACTTACAAGAATATGGTCCAAAAATTCTTCAGAAAACTTAATTCCACTCATCCCATGTGATTTGTATTCTTAATTTAAGGAAACGAGACGAAAAAAATTCAGCATTGTACGTGAATTATACGAATATTGTTTGCCGTGGGCTTGGTTAGTTGAGGTTCTATGAGCATTCCTATATATCATATCGAGAGTTTGAATTTTATGCATCGTCTCTTTTAATGAGCAATTCGTAAAATACCCACTAATAAGCGTTCAAGTTCAGTGAAATGTCTTGGTCTTGGATTGGAGAGTCTCCCTTCAATCTAAACTTTTATAAAAAACAAATAAACTTTTATAAAAAAACAAATAAATGTTGCTTAAAGACCAAAAGAATGCATAAAACATAATTAAAGCGTTCTCTATTTCTCCGATCCTATCCATAGAGTTCTTAAAACCCACTTTAAAATCAGTCACTAATTAGATTTTTTTTAAAATACTAAAAATCTTGTATAGATTCTTTACTATTTATCAAATTTATGCTCGAACCCCATAATTTTTTTTAGTATCAAAAAACCCCCATAAATTTTAACAGCAACTAAATTTTCTTAGTTATATATACTTGCGCGTGGGCATAACATTATTGATTAGCATCAATTTTCTGAAATTTGCATCACAATATTTATATGTGATGGTACATTTATAAGTAAACTTCTAGATAAATGAATCTAGAGTGGAAACCCACAGATGCTTTCCTGGCCTTTATGAAATTAAAAACTTGGAAGAAGGAAAATATGTTTAATAAGATTGATGATCGTGACAATATGGACAGGGGATGGAGCTGAAAATTGGTGCATGAATATGTAGATGCTCCTCTAGGACCAGTCAAGCCGACACCAAGTTTACATATGGGGCCATTGCACGTGTGTGGATGATTGCAGGATATCCAAGGAAACTATATTCAATCTCTTCTACATGGCTGACCCTCCTATACTCAATCTCTTCCAGTTCTAGAAGACAATACATGAAAATTAAACCTAACCTTCCATTATATGTCTAGTTTAGTTTAGTCACACAATTCCTTGGGGCGCATATCAGGAATGAGGCATTAATTATTACTATGAGGCTTGCTCCGTGTGACACCCCGCCTAGAATGATAAAATACCCATGGCTCTGGAATCTAAAAGCTATATACACCCAAAAAAAAACTGTTGAAAATGATGTTTTTAGATTTCGAAACAAGTAAACTTTCAACTATATACACACTATTACTATAGTCTATAGTTCAGCTATCGAAAAGGGGGGAAAAGGGTCCATATACGTTCAAACATCAATATCGATCCGACAATGCAAATGACGACGAAAATGCCATTGCTTGATGATCGAGAAACAAGACTAGAGAGCTTCATTATCAAGATTGTATTTTAATCTTGTTGTTAATCCTAGTTTATATGCTGTCACTAACTCTCACATTTATATAAACGTCAGATGTATTTTGAAAGGGGGGCAATTATTCAAAGTCCAAACCATAATATATGGACTGATATAAGCTTTTAAGTGGTATAACACGCATGGACTATGAGGACGTCATTTGATCAATTGAATCGACTGGAGACTGTAACAGAGACGGCTTTGTTTTCATCTGAAAAAATAATTGGTGAAGAGACAAGAGGGGTAACATATGTATACTTATATGACGTCTAAGACCAGTTAATACATTTAGCAATCTAAGAAATCCAAATCACGAAGACAATTTTTCCTCAAAGAAAAGACAACTTATTTGAAGGTCTCTTTGACCATGAATGAGTGTAACTAGTAACAAAGCGGTAATATTGGTCTTGCGAAAATGGCCTACCAATCATACTTTGGATTTTTTTAATTAATTCAACAAAGAGAGAGGTATTGGATCCGAATAGTTAACGCTTGGATCATAATGGTTTTATTACCATGTCAAATAACCATTACAAATAAAAGGTTAATCTCATGATTGAGATCTCAAAACTAGTATTGGTCTTATACTCTTACACACAGGTAATAGGTCATCACATTAGTTGAGCAAATTGATGAGAGAATGGTTCTACAAGTGGTCTATTCAAAAGTTGTTCTTGTTAAGACACATCGCCCTATTGCTTGACAACTTTTGTCTGTGTAAAACAAGAGTAGATCACTTAGCTAATTATGCTCAGAGGAGGAGTATTTTTTTTTTTTGTTTTCAAAGCTTTGAATTCAATATGGACTTGACTCTTGAGCAATTGAAGCCCCACAAGCCACAAAGAATCCAGCCATTGTCAAGAAAATTCAGTCTCGCTTTCTGCTACACGCACATATGTGGACATTTTCACGAACTGTTTAATAATTGTTTAGATATATTCACTTTTGAACTACATAACTTTCTCCCGACCAAACAAAGACGTGTACTCTACTTTCATAATCAGCCAGAAAAGAATACACGCTTTGCTTTGTAATTCTATAATATTCTTGCATTAAGCACTGCATTCCACCATAAGATGGGATATGTACCACTGTTCATGATACAGCATTTGTAGTGTGACAAGACAATGTGAGTTTGGCCCCATTCCATTCGTATTTATTCATTCCATAATCATCTGACCAACTTCGACGTAATTAATATATGTATTCTCTTTTGGAAGATTCACGACAAGACAAAATCAAACTACAAAAACTATGAAAATGTTGCTGGGTCATGCTGTTATTTAGATTCTGAAATTTGAATCCACCCTGGGCTGGAACCCCCTTTTCAGGTATGTTGCCAACTTGTCGCAGCTTGGTCAGTCTAGCTAGCCCAATTAAGCTTGCATATACCCACTATAGAAGATTTTAAAAAAATTGAAATAACAATTTAGAAAAAAAAATGAAGGAAAAGAGTTGCAAACTCACTTACTATAACCGAATTTCATATCTTGTGAATTAACCACCATAATTCAAAATTAAAATGACTTTGAAATACAATAATTTCTTTATTATTATCAACAAATTAATAAAAATTCATAGAAAATGACGTACCATGTGATGATACTCAACTTTTCTGGGTAAGACATAACAATTTGAAGGAAAAATGGGTCTATTTTTGCATATCTGTGAAGCCAAATGTCAGCGTGGAAGAAATCTGGTAACGTATAGGTCCTTACAAGTGACAGTCAGCAGAAGAAGAAGATTCATGATATGGTTATCTAATGTTTTCGAGGGACAAAACTATGGAAGAACGCACTTACCTATGTGCAATTTTAAAATTGCCGTTCACTTAATCATGAACAAAAAGTTAGATCCCTACAATTTGTGAGTACTCGTACTAGTATTCAGCATTATGTAGATGTGTCTAAAATCTGGTTTGGTGCATTTACACGCAAAATTAAAATCGAGGAAAGCGTGCCCATAAATCATGAGTTTTTCATTTCTTTATATGCTAGAGATTAGCGGTCGGTGTATTATTATGCTCGTTGGGTAGTAGTAGTATGGTTTTTCTACTTTTCCTTGGATGCTATAAAGCTCTCCCTAGGGCGGCCTAGGAGTCGCAACTAATACGGCCAATTCTTGGTTAGCCATTACCTTTTTAAGGTCGGTAATGGTGGGTGGTGGGGGACCTCCACCATTTTTTACAGTTATGTGGGTAGTATCAGATTTCCCGTGTTGTTATCTGCTAAAAAAACATCACCAACTCGGCAAGTCATCATAGCATAAAATGCCAAAGAAAAGTGTACATTGAGTATATCACAAAAGGCCTAGGTTAGTAGGGGTCTAAGAAAAGGAGTTGCTTAATTATACAGGCAAAGCAGATTTCAACTTGCTAGCGCACCAAGAAATCAAGAAAATGAAGATACCCCCATTGCGTCGAGGAAAGAAATATTGATGGTCTAACCAAATACTATCTCAATCCAAAAGGTAATTCCTTTTTAAACCTGCGTAATTTACTAGTGGAATCGTTTTTTGGTCGGCTTACAAGTGAGAGATAAATAAATCACTCAGGCCTTGACAAGATAATCATACATATGCAACACTCGGTGAATTGACTCAAGATTACTGGTTACCTAGTCCCTGCATCTCAATAATCTACATAGAGGCCCTTCCCGACCATTATTGACAAAGTAGTGAACTCAGGTGGTATATTACATGTGTACAACTTCTTCCGAAACCAACAGCTATACTATAACCAAATATTCCAAAATTGCAGACCTACGCTGCCATTTAACCTTCATTAATGACGAATGCAGAGATATTATTAATCCACAACACAGAGATTGAGGACAACATTGGGCTTCCTTTCATCTGAAAATGGCTTCATCAATGGTACCGGGTAATCCTTTGATTACATCTCGTAGTGCGTAGTAATGGCTATCACATTTGTGGTCTGAAATTATGTTGCTCGAGAGCACTATCCTTTGAAAATGTTCCCCGGGCTGCCTCCTCCATAGTGTGAAATATTCCGTCCCTCTGTCTCTACCAATATCAGTATCAAAATTCCTCTTTAGATAGTAAACAGTTCCAGGAATAAATAACTCGGGGACTGTAGTGGCAGTAGGTTCCTTTTCAAGAACAACAGCATTCTCTGTTTTTGTTTTTGCGGTTACTGCAGGCACAGTTCGAGATTCA
Organism: Turnera subulata; assembly: GCA_028386065.3. NCBI lineage: Eukaryota > Viridiplantae > Streptophyta > Magnoliopsida > Malpighiales > Passifloraceae > Turnera > Turnera subulata. Next base: position 241,183 of record JAKUCV010007755.1, on the reverse strand, counting down.
TCTGTGAAAGGCACAAAATTGTCAGTTGTTAAAAGAGAGAATCGAAATTTTACAATAGAATGCAAAGAGAAGCAGAAGATAGCCTTTCAGATGTTATTTTCTTGCATTTCAACCCCAAAAACATTCCAGCTGCATCTTGCTTCTTTATTATAATTTCTACTGATATAACCGCTAGTTGTTTGCATAAAATTAAATATGCAGAAATTTAAACATAGATAATCTCAAAATTTTCTGTAACTTTGTGTTTATACTTTTATAGTGATCAAACAACGACATCGCAAGGTGATTCCAAAAAAAAAACTAGAGATCTACAACTTAAATTGCTAAATCCCCTTCTATCAAAAAAGAAGATACCGTTTTTTTGATACTAAAAAGAAGATACCGTTAAAACTGCCAACTTCTGCAGAATTGCTACATTTCCCAGAAGAAATTGATAATTTGAAAAGCAGCTGATCAAAAATATTGTTCACTCGTCTTCATCATTTCAGTAGTATTTAAGGAAAAACATATAGATTATGGCAAAGACATAGAACCAAGGTTTACCGGGCACATTTTTCTTGTCCCTGAACTTTGCATAATCAGCCAGTTTATGAGCCACATCTTGCACCGAAGACACAACCTGTTTGGCATTTGTGACTAATCCCACAACGCTTTTCCAGTCATCCTTTTCAACCACACTCATCCTGCATAGCAATGGGATTCAAACTAGCTTTCAAAGTGCAAAATTAGTGTGTACCTACTTATATCCTGAGAGATATAATTGGTAAACCACAGGGAAAGATATGAGTTGCTTAAATCACATAATAAGTGCCCCATTTGTTCAACATTGTTCTATGAATCGCTCACATCAAATTTTGGACAAATAATTCCTCTTAAGTAGCCAAGATAGTTCCAGCAAAATAGTTATGGTTCAACAGCCAGTGATGCCAAGTTTAGCTGCTCTACATCAACAACAGCCACTGTCCTCCATGTATGGTAAGTTACCAACTTACGAAGCATATTGACATGCAAAGAGAAGATTATTTGTCAAATAATTAAACTATCCTCAATCTCAGATCAAAACTATTTGTCTTAAACCTTTGACATTAACAAAGAGAACCAATAACAAAAAAAATTGCTGCAGTTTGTTGTCTGGTGACATTCTTAATCACCACTAAGTTTGAAGCATTAACATGATCCAAAATTATAATTTATTTCCAGAGATAAATACATATAGATGGGAACAAGAATAAAAAATTTCAAGTGACAGCAACCAACAATGAATACTTTACTCCCCTGCCTTCTTACCAATAGATGACAACAACCAAAATTTCAACTGACAGCAGCATGCATGAAAGAATCTGTTAGATTTGGTTTGTGCATGGCATGCTTACCAATCGGTTTGAAGAATTTCATTCCTCAGCCTTGCTAGAGAAGCTACACTCAACCGAGGTATAATATCATCCTGCATGCCATCAAAACTTAGAAATATTGAGAGGGGAAAAACAAAAGAAAATAAGAGAGATAAGGCAGCTTCTAAATTGGGGAGAACGATTGAACTGCTAAATTAGAAACAGTTCTTCCTTGATTAAAAGGGAGAAAAATTGTTTACTATTGACAAACTGATTAACACAACAAACATGAAGGAGATGTGCAACCTGCATTACAACAGTTGTAACATAGTCAGAGCAGCTTTCAGCTAGTTCTCTTGAGACGCAGGGTGGAGTTGCATATCCAACAGCAGAAACAATGTCAGGGTTAAACCCAAGTTCCTTAGATGACTTCTCGCGAAGCATGACTGCTAGCAAAGAAGCTGTTGCTCCGCCAAGAGAATGGCCCACTAATCTTAACCTAAAGCCCTGTAGATGAATTAGGTTCACCACAACAAACATTTTAATTCAATGGTATAGGTGCAAACAAAATATTAGGGGAGAAAAGGATAGAAGCCCTAGCACCTTCATGACAAATGGACAAAAAGAAAGAGATGAATTAACTCTCAACAACCTTGTGTTTCTCCAACAACTTCCTTACAGTCTCCATCTCATAATTAAGAAACCAACGAGCAGCTTCAGCTGTGCCAAAGTGAGTCGAAAACCCTTCAAATGTGACTTCTTCTTCACTCGAAGAAACGATGTCTGTGATCAAGTCATAGACCGTCTGAGTTCCCCGAATCCCAAGTATTACGAGTTTTTTCCGGGGATCAATCCCAATGTAATATCCCGGCCTCATCACACTGGAATCGCTCACGAATTTAAGGATGTTGCTTTCACGCAACATGCTACTCCTTGCAACCATGGAAACATTACTCTTGTAGCAACCTTTCGCCAACTCCAAATGATAAATAAGATCATGAATCTGAAATGAAGATACAAATCAACTTACAGAAACTCCACATTACACAACAATCAAAGTAGCAAACTTATGAAACACTTAACAAGCAATCAACAACACACAATGAAAGAGCAAAACCAAATAAAAAAAGTTCAAAAAGAATCAGTAATTACTATCGATTCGGAAAAGATCTTAATGCCCTTGACATCCTCAAACGGATTTAAGCTCGCCTGACGAAGATAAATAAGGTATAATCCTATGGTAAGATCACTCAAGCTCCAACCTTCAATCCCAATCTTGCTACGTTGAATGCTTGCAATTATCTCCGAAAGCGACCGTCCACTCGGCGGGATTTTGTCCCCAATCCCATTCCCTGCCAATTATGCTCATCAATACCAGAACAGATTACAACGAAACTAGCTAAAAGCACCAACAAAGATGAAGCAAAATCATAGGAATTGCCTGAGTAGAAAAAAGGAACTTCAGGGTGATGGAGATTCAAAGAGATGAACAGAATTACCTGAAGGGAGAGCCCACCGGCATAGTTGCAGAGCCGGCTCGATAGCCTTAGTGAGCCAATCCAGCTCTATCTTCCACTTGTTGTCGGTGATATCTTCGTCGCTGGAGGCGTAATTTTTCAGCTTAGACTTAGAATTCGAATCCGCGTAGTTATTATCCGCCGGCGGTTTCTGCGACTGTGAGCGTTTTACGACGCCGTACAATAACCGTCTCTGCTTATCTTGTTTCCTAATCAAGTTTTTTGCATGGTCTACAAAAGTAATAAATAATCATCACAAAAATAAAACAAGAGTGAAAATTTAATTGGATAAGTAGAAGAAAAGATAATGTTTTAAAAAAATTGGAGTTACTCACATATATCGTGGAAGAGGCGCTTCAGGAATCGGTTAGCCATTCCGCGAGGGGAAATGAGGAAGAAGGACTGCGTGTATAGGCGTAGGCCAGAAGAGTACACGACTTGTCGCGCGATGAAACTGAGTGACGTGACGGAGAAGCTTGCAGATGAGGAAAAACCACCAGACAAGGAGGAGGAAGAAGAAGAAGACTGTACGGAAGTTAAAGGACTTTCCTTCTCTGGTGGGTGATGCGGTGGAGCGGCGGGGTGAAGGACAGTTTCGGGATTGGGACTAGAAAGTGAGGGTAGTCTTGTCACAGGGACAGTTGATTAAGTGGGCTGGCTTCTTTACCTTTGGTTGGGCCTCTTCTCTCTGTTTTTGGGCCGGGATAGGATAAAGCCTTTTTTTCTCTCTTTTATAAATAACCCAATTGGGGGTTAGGGTTTTGGCGTTCGGTGTAGACACTTCCTTCTCCAATGTTCTTTGTTCAAGCTCGCCGCCTCACTTTCTTTCAGTTTCTATGGTTTCTCTCTCCTCTCACGGGGGGTCTTCTTTCTTTTTTGTGTCTCTCTTTTTTTGTAGATAAGTTTTGTTGGTTTGCTTTCGGTGATGGAGAATGAGATGATGAATTTCATTGAAAACGGTTTTGAGTGCCGTAATGATGGCTGCAAATCATGTATTAGCTCTAGCTGATCATTCTCTGTTGCTAATTTAAATTGTTATTCAAAATGTTTATGCATTGGGTTTTCAGGGAAATGGTGTTTCATATACAAAAAGGTTTTGTTGGAGAATGAGATGATGACGAATTTTCATTCGGTTTGATTGCCGCGATGATGGCATCTTTAAGTATTAGCTCTACCTGATCATTCTCCGAATTTTTTTTTTTAAAAAAAAAAATTGTCCATTCGGTTTTAATTTGTTTACCAAAATATGGTTTTGAAAGTTTATGTGGATGAGAATTATATACCTTTGCTACTGATGGAGATTCTCTTGATTTTGGTTTTCGCTCTTGCCCTTGAAAAATCGTAAGCTTAGTTGGGATGAAATTGTTTAATGGGTCTCCATGGTTAGGAGAGACTGATCATTGTCAAAGCTCTCAATTTCGAATGTTGGAGCCGGTGGTGGACTGATGCCAATTTTTTTTTTTTTTTTTGGTTATAGAAAGATAGAGAAATTAACAACTTTAATTGGATATTTCATATTTGAACATTTCAATTCTTGCTGGGGCTGTTATGATCGACCTGAACAGGGCAAGTTAATGGCTTCTTGGCTCCTTCCTTTTGAACAGGGTCTGAGCGGCGCATCAGCTTATGTAGAAACATGAGCTGAACAGTTTGTGTATGCTTAGAAGAATGATCGAGTGGAGTTATCCTCCAAGAATTTATAGCATTTTTATGGAACATTCTGCCTCTTTCCTGATAACAAGTTCCATTACGGACACATAATCTCAACTCAAAGAAAGAAATTCATATGCGATATGCTCAGGGTAAAAGACAACACTTTTCATCATGTTCCTTTCTAGTATCAAATTGACAAGGAAACCAAAGACAAACGTTAATAAGACCAAGAGGAGTCAATCTCATTTATCTCCAGACAAGATCTTAGCTCTGATTATGCGTAACATTCATGAGCTTGAATGATTTCAACTCTTTTCTCTTCGCTTGTCAGAAATTGATTTCAATATTGTTTTTGGCCTCTAAGTTATATGATTTCTACTCTTTTTCTCTTGTCAGAGAGATTGATTTATTTTTTGTATTAATCTAGAGATCTTTTTTATTTAAATCTAAATCATGGTGTTGGATGAAGAAACATTTTATTTGCTCCGTCGGGCAACGCAAACAAAGTTTTCATTAGCGGCAAAGCATGCTCAACAGTCAGTCCACGCAACGCAACCAACCATATCCTATTTGATCCGGTATCAGTTGTAAATATGCAAATATATGTGTTATAATTTCCGGGAAGATGTCGGGTATACCGCGTATAATTTGCAAGTTCTGCGCATCTTTCCAGAAACAAAATCACTTGTTTTGCGAAATTTAAAGATTCACCATGTCATTGGGTTAGAACTCAGACTTAGAGGGGGCTTTTGTTTTTTTTTTTTTTTTGGTTAAAGAGACTTAGAGGGGTTTGTTACTTTCCCTGAAAGTTAATGAGTGCACTAACGCCATCTCCTTGGGTTATTTTGTTCCTTTCTTTGCTTGATCGATCACTATTCACTACTCACAAGTACCCTTTTCCATATATTTAATTCCATTTATTCCGTGATTATGGTTATTGCAAATGACTCTACTGCCCTCACATCTAAACCGCGTAACAACGGAGATTCCGCTCTAAAATGCACAGATTCGTACAAATCGGAGGGCATATGTTAACCGAAGACCACACCAATTTAAATGCGCTCGCGGTCCGCTGCCGCCCCCTATATTTATTACTTTTTTTTTTTTCATCTTCGAGCTTCATTTTTGTTTTGAATAAAATTAATAAATCCAAAACCAAAAAGTTTTGGATACTATATAAATAAATTAAATCAGATCTCTACTGTTGACACATGGCAAAGTTCATGCTATTTTGATGTGCCATATAGTAAAGAGCTTATTCATTAATTAACAATTACAATAATGGTGAATAGTATAAATAAGTACCTTACTTTACTTCATGAAAATGTCACCCTTAGCTATATTAAATCAGGGCCATTATGAAAATACCAAACGTAAAACCTATATATTATATCCCATTCATATGCAAAACTTCTAAAGGCATAATGCATTAAATACAGGATATAGAGAGTCAAAATTTATTAATGTTAAATGAATTTATATATGGATATATAAAGGGTTTTTTCTTATACCCGTGTAACTATCAAATTTCTATTCATTATTTTCATTTTAGTATAAAAATGTATTCATTACTAGCATTAAATTAGTGTATACATGATAAACTAAAAGTCATGAAGGTTTTGCATTTCAACATGTATCTAGCCTTTTGGACCTTTTAAGTGTTTTTCTATTTAACGTTTAGTATCAATTCCCATTAATAAAAGGAGAGTAGTCCATTCTAATGATGTTACAAAAATTCATGGGCATTTCTTGGTTCCATTCATTATTGTTGTTATTAATAGGAAAATATATTCATTATTGGTATTGAATATGAGCATATATGGTAATTGAAAAGCCATGAAAGTTTTGTATATATATAGAAGATGTGGCCATCAACAAAGAGATTAAAACAAAAGCACAAAAGAGGTCTTTAAGCTATCTCTCCACCCCGACCTTTTCTTTGTAAAAACTTTTTGAAAATTTTCTTGAATAATTATGCATTATAGTGATTCAATTCCTCAAGCTTCCTTTCGAGGAAGAATTTTCTGGATATGCCGAGGCAGGGGATGCAGACATCAAATATATGTTTCCAATATTGGCGGAAAATGTTAAGGGGCAATGTACAACAAATCAAGGTAAATTTAGTAATTTTATTTTTTAAAAAATATATTAAAAATAATATAACTATGTATATTTTTTTATATATAGACTATTTTTTTATGTCACCTCCTAATCCGTGTGTAACACGGAGAGGTGACTAGTTCTCATTAAGCTCCAACTACTATGGGAATCTCCTAGTCCAACATGTACGCGCATAAATGAGTTTTCTTTTTCTTTTTAATTTAATGGAGTTAGAAATATCAATTAGGAGAGGTTGGATGGTATATTTTATAATCTTAAAAAGTTATAGGACATAATAAAATAAATATATAACTATTAAAAATAACTTTTTATTTTCCATGGTGGAAAAAACTATGCCACATAGCCCTATAAAAATTAGCCACGTGGGGGTATGTATGGATGCATATCCATCTAGGGGCAGCACCGAAGAATTTACCTAATTTTAAATTAAAATACTAAAATAGCATATGTACTTCGTACCCTTTAACACTGGTTAGCCGCACTGTTAACATATACACATCACATTTACATTCATCCAACATTCATCAAACTAAGTGAAAAAAATGAAGTTCATTATTTCTCTCATCCTCTGTTGCTGCCTAAGCACCGTGAAAGTGCTAATGTACAAAGTCCCAACGTACAAAAACCCAAACCCAACGCACCTATAGGATATTGGTTAGTGATGGTATGGCTAGCATCATTATGTAGTGATGGTCGGCACTATTGCGAAGGCTTCATTCCCGAGTACTTCACAAAGTACTTTACAATTCATGGTCTATGGGAGATCTACAATGGTCCCTCTCATACCTAAGGTAGCGTTTGGTACATGGGATACGTTGGGACGGGACGGACAAGCCAGTTTGTCCCGCGTTTGATGCGCCCTGGACGGGACGCGAGAATAGGACACGCTGGGACACGGAGGGACGCGAGAATGGGACACGTTGTCCCCTCCAAGAGATAGGGACACGAGGGGATAGGACGGGATAAGATTTTTTTTTTCCAATACTAGCCCTTCCTAATTTGTAATAATCCCAAAGTACCCTCTAATTATATTAAATTTAAATTCATAAATAATAATAATAATAATAAGATTCATAATAATAACTAAAATTTAAATTAAGTATTATCTCAATAATATTAAATGTACTAAATATTAATAAAAATAAAAATAATAAATATAATATTAATATTATTCAATTCTATTCACTTTAGACATCATGAGGTGAAATCATTTTTGAATGATTAAGTTAGGATTAAAATACATAATAATAATCAGATATTAAATATTAAAAATAATATAGTGTTCATTACCTCAAAGCTCAGCTGTAACAGCCCGGGTAATTTTTTACGTTTTTACCGTCACCGTAAAATTTAATTTTACAGTTATTTACCATTAAAATTAATTTTGGGTAATTAATTTATGGTAACTCGTGCATCGGATTCTGAAACCGAGCCTTGTCCCACGCTCGGGATTTTTCTACAGATTTTCCGAACCGAGTTGGAATTTTTCGGGTCCAGGAATCTTCAGAAAAGTCAGGATTAACCCCGAGTTATCGGGCCAGAAATAAAGTCAAGGGGGTATATTAGTTATTTTCTGGTCCGGACAGAACCCGCTTCACATGCTGCACAGTGTTGCAGCAGCCGCCGCCACTATGCAACATGTGAATGAACCCGTGAAGTGATAGTACCCTGCCCGTGCCTAGCCTTGTCCTGCACTGCATGTTGGTTCTTTTCTCTGCCTTCTTCTCCTTCCTCTGCACCATTTTCTGCCTACAAACTGAACCCAGTGCCTTAACATTTCCTCTGCAAAAACTCACCGCAAACCTTCACTCCCAGCAAATCGTTTTTCTGCAAATCACCTACTGCACACCCGAAAAAAAAAAAAAAAGAAAGGAAACACACACACACCCACCAACCCGACTACGCCACGTCATCACCAACCCGTCACCTTCTTCTTCCTCACCACCCTGTTACTGTTCACTCGTAGGTGAACCGAGCAGCCACCCGCGACACCACCCACCCCATCGTACTCCCTGTGCCGTCGCTGACAAGACCCAGCCGACGCCGCCCGATTGCGCTTCCCGACGCGCCGCCAACGACGAAGAACCCGACGGGCTGCACCTCCTTCTACCGCCCGTCGTCAGCCGCAGCAGGACGCGCGACGACGCCCCGCCTCCTCCTCTTCTGCGTCGCTTTCCTCGTCGCCGATGCCTCGCCATCCGCCGCTCGCGGCGCTGCCGTTCGTCGCCGCCCGAAGAGACCGAGGTGAACCATCCACGGGTTGAGGACAACCCGGATGTGTGCTCGACCCATCTCACACGTCGGGCTGTGGCTCTGGATCGCCCCGGACGTGCGCCTGGGTTGTGTTGTTGATGGGCTGGGGACCAGCGGGCCGGGTTGTTGGGCCTGCGCCTGGGCTCCTGTGTGGGCCTGGGTGTGGCCCTGTGTAGTGGTTGGGCTTGGACTAATGGCCCAGTCCAGAATTTAAAAAAAAAAGAAAAAGAAGAAAGTAAAAATAAAATTAAATCTGGGAAAGAAATTATAATTCTGGAAAAAAAATATAATATAATTTGTGAAAATAATATTTTGAAAATCTTGGGGAATAATATTATGGAAGAAAATATAATGATAGTAATTAATAATTTTGGAAAGTACATACTTGTAAAAAGTAAATATGGAAAGGGTATTATCAAAGTAGGTATTGTATTAGAATAGTATCCGGGTATAGGTATAGGTATAAGTATAGTATTATTTTAGACACTGGAAATAAATGGTGAATTATGACAATAATAGAAAATAATCCGGGGGAGTAACTGAGATGAGTCAGTATTTATTTTTCGGTATACAGTAGTAGCATGACATTGCATATCACTTATGTGTGCATATTATTTGTTTGATATAGGAGTTGATAACGAGCAGATACCTGAGGAACAGGACTTGGAGTCTGTGGGGCATTTCCAAACTTGATAGTCGACTAAGGTGAGGATGGATAACCTTGGATATATGCCTGTAATACTGTGTTTGATTTTGTTGTTTGATTGAACTGCTGAATTGATTATTGACTGTTACATGATTGCTATGGAAATTGTTGATGGATATTGTTTGCTATCTGATTGCTGTGGATATTGCCGTGATGTTGCTGGTTTGTGTTGTTGGATTGTGGTATTGTGAGTATCCATTGAACTGTTATTTGTGATTAAATAGTGATATGAGATTGTTGGCTGGTTGAGCCTGTGGATTAATCTGAGATAATAAAAAGTTGAATAATTGATGATAGAGTAATGGAATTGGGAATGAATTTGAGATGATGATATAATTGTCACGTGGAAAGTAGTGGTACGACTAGATGGTTAGAGACTAGTTCTGTGGTGTCATGGCCGGTTTGGTTGGTTGATGGGGATGTTGATCCCCGGTTGATGATGATATTGGGATGTTGATCCCGGATTTGTGATATTGGGATGTTGATCCCGGATTTGTTGGTGTTGGGATGTTGATTCCGGAATGTGATTTGGCCTGGCATCCAGAATTAGTTAATAACCAGGTACGACCCTAGCTTGTCCAGTGACGGGGCCCGGATGATAAAAATTGGTAATAGAAATAATAATAAGCATTCTTTTGGTCTTCGTTCAGTTACGTTTAGTAGGATTCTTCTGTTGTATTGTTTGAGTTGGTTTCTTGTGTTGTGATTATTTGTGTTACTTCGAAAATATTACGGTTGATTATATATCTCTGTTTATCCTTCGTCGGTGAGCACTTCGGACTCACCCCTCGCCTGCGGGGTTTCATCTTATAGGTTTGGCTGCTTCGTAGTTCAGGTACGATGTACGTTGGCTGCTGTTTTCTTCTCCACCTGACTCCGGATCCATACCCTGCTGCATGTGCATAGAGTCTTCCGCTGCTATTTTGTTGCATAAGTTGCTGTATTATAATTCCGCTACTACTGCTTGCTCTTTTTCTCTGTTGCTGTTGTACGATGTGAGCTGTGTATTGCTGAATAATGGTCTCCGAGTATGGGTGACAAATGTATTATATGGATTGCTGTTGTAAACTACTTGTGAGTTGTATTGTAATCCCTATCAATAAGAATAGTTTCGGCACGTGTTTACTGTGTATGGTAAATACGGGTCGGGGCGCTTCATTTTGGTAGCGGAGCAGGCAGTAGGTCATTAGGGACATAACTGTGATTGCATGATTGTTTGTTTGTGCATAAGATCTGTCACGACATGATATGACATGCATACATGTACATTCTCATATAGGTACGAATGGATCCGGTTGAAGGGAATCAGCATGCTGGAGGTCATTTAGATGATGATCAGGTATCGGTGGATCAACCGCAGCAAGTTGCGGAAGGTCCGGAAAACCTTCCGAATATTCCTTTGGGAGACCCTACGCAGATGCTGAGGCAAGAAGCCAGGGATGCACGTATTGATGCTGTGGGAGCCCGGGAATAGGAAAATCAGGGGCCAGTTGAGGATCCAGTGAACATGAAGCTGGAAAAGCTTGGGGCAGAGGTCTTCACCGGTGTCACTACACCATAGGATGCTGATCGATGGCTTAGACAGATGAACAGGGTTATGCTAAAGCTGACATGCAGGGATGACAGATGGGCCAGATATGCCGCTGCCATATTCCGAGGAGATGCTGTTGATTGGTGGGAGTCTACCACCAGGGACATGCCGACACCTATCACTATGCCATGGAACCAGTTCATGGAGATGTTCCGAAAGAAGTTTGTTTCTGAGGCATACCAGGATCAGCTGAGACGAGAGTTCCTAGAACTACAACAGAGACCAGATCAAACGGTCAACGATTATGAGATCAAGTTCAACCGCCTGTCCATCTATGCCAGTGAGTTTGTAGCTACTCTGGAGGCCAAATGTAAACGTTTCTAGGATGGTCTTCGATCTGACATCCAGACAGTCATGGGGTGCAAGGTCTATGAGACTTACCAGGACATGCTGACAGATGCCCTGAGAGCTGAGATTATCTGGCTGGGTAACGAGAAAGAGCAATAGGAGATCCGTAAGAGACATGTTGCACAGAGTTCTAGGGACAGAACAAGAGGTTTCAGACACCAGCGAACCTGTCAGGATATGGACAGAGCCGGTTCATACCAGTGAGTCAGGGACGTGGATGGAACAATAACTACAACAACCGAGGCAGTTCTTGGACTCAGTCTGGAGGGACTTCATCCTGGAATGCTCGCCTGAGACCCCCTCTGTCTCAGGTGAGGTGCTATGAGTGTAACGAAGCTGGACACTACCGATATGCTTGTCCCAAGTTGGGAAGATCTGGAGGTTCGGCACCTGTTCAGACGGTGCAAGCCTCAATTGTCAGTGTACCTAGTGGTTCTGGAGTTGGCCGAGGCCGAGGACGTGGAGCCGTTCCTGCTAGGACCCAGTCAGCCATGAACCAGAGTACAACAGTGCCGAGAGCATTTGTGATCACCGCTGATGAGGATCCGGAGAATGCCGATGTCATAGCAGGTACTTTTACAGTCTTTGGTAGTACTGCGTATACTTTGAATGATCCTGGTGCTACGCATTCGTTTGTTGCACAAAGCTTTGCAATACTACATAACCGTACGGGAGAGAATTTAACTTGTCCGATGAGGGTTAGGTTACCTGCGGGTATAGTGGTCAGGTTAACCCATGTGTGCAGAGACGTGTCGCTTTCGTACGATAGCGAGGTTTTTCTTGCACGATTGATTGTGATGAACATGGGAGGTTTCGACATAATCTTACGGATGGATTGGTTGTCCAAGTACAGTGCCATGGTGAACTATCGAACCAAGGAAGTGCTGTTGACTTTTGATGGTGGACATAAGATTTTGTTGACAGGTATTGGGAGAGCTGCTACTACTTGTAGTATCTCAGCTAATCATGATGTTGGGATGAAGCCGTTGGATCCAGATGCTTTGTTGACCCATGTTAAGGGTAATGAAGTTCAGACTCCGATTTTGGGGGACATCATAGTTGTGAGGGAGTTTCCAGACGTGTTTCCAGAGGATCTGCCAGGATTGCCACCTGACAGGGAAGTTGAGTACACCATCGATTTGATGCCAAGAGTGACGCCTATCTCGATGGCACCATATCGGATGGCACCGACAGAACTCTAGGAGTTGAAGAAGCAGTTGGATGAGCTGCTTGAGAAGGGTTTCATCAGACCTAATACGTCACCTTGGGGATCACCAGTCCTCTTTGTGAAGAAGAAGGATGGCAGTTTGCGGATGTGTGTGGACTACCGACAGCTGAATAAAGTGACAGTAAAGAACAAGTACCCGCTTCCTAGGATTGATGACCTTTTTTATCAGCTACAGGGAGCTACTATATTTTCCAAGATTGATCTTCGATCCGGCTACCATCAGGTCAAGATTGCAGAGAAGGACATACCGAAGACGGCCTTCCGTACTCGGTATGGGCATTTTGAGTTCACAGTGGTTCCTTTCGGTTTGACCAATGCACCTGCAGTTTTCATATGCTTTATGCACTTGGTCCTGAACGAGTTCTTGGACAAGTTCGTGGTAGTCTTCATTGACGACATTCTGATATATTCCAAGAGCAGGGAAGAACATGAGGAGCACCTGAGGGTAGTGCTACAGAGGCTGCGAGAGAAGGAGTTGTATGCTAAGTTCAGTAAGTGCGAGTTCTGGCTTGAGGAAGTTGCATTCCCTGGACATGTTGTATCCGGAGATGGGATTAAGGTTGACCCTGCTAAAGTGAAAGCTGTTCTGGAGTGGGAGCCGCCCAAGACGGTACCCGAAGTCAGAAGTTTTCTTGGTCTTGTAGGATATTACCGGAGATTCATTGAGGGTTTTTCCTTGATAGCCAGTCCCTTGACCAAGCTATTGAGGAAACATCAAGCCTTTGTATGGAGTGATGCCTGCTAGAAGAGTTTTGAGGAACTGAAGATGAAGTTGACATCAGCACTAGTTTTGACAGTACCTAAGCCAGGAGTGGAGTATATGCTGTTTTGTGATGCTTCAGGTCTTGGTTTGGGAGCAGTTCTGATGCAAGAGGGCCAAGTGATTGCCTATGCTTCGAGACAGTTGAGACCACATAAGAAGAACTACCCGACACATGATCTAGAGATGGCCGCAGTGATCCTTGCTTTGAAAATTTGACGACATTATCTGTTTGGTGAGAGATGCAGGATCTTCACAGATCATAAGAGTCTCAAGAACATCATGACTCAGAAGGAACTTAACTTGCGACAACGACGTTGGGTTAAGTTGCTGAATGATTATGACTGTACTATTGAGTATCACCCTGGAAAAGCTAATGTTGTAGCAGATGCTTTGAGCCGGAGACAACCAGAAGATGCTTCCACGACCTACTCGATGTCCTCACTCATCGAGTTAAGGAAGATGGGAGTTGATTTGTCAGTTGATGAGACAGGAGCTTTGTTGACCCATATTGAAGTCAAGTCTAACCTGAGAGGCTGGATTGTGGAATTACAAGTTGGAGATCCAGACTTGATCAAGCTGAAGGAAGCAGTCCGTAGTGGGAAAGAAGACAAGTTTCGTATAGCTAAGGATAGTGCATTGATGCTGGGGAAACGTTTATGTGTACCCAGTGTTGGTGACCTACGCAGTCAGATTTTGGAAGAAGGACATATGACGCCGTATGTTATGCATCCTGGGAGCACCAAGATGTACTAGAATTTGAGGAGTCATTTTTGGTGGCCGCGTATGAAGAAGGATGTAGCCGAGTATGTGGCCAAGTGTATCACTTGTCAGCAAGTGAAAGCCGAGCATCAGGCTCCAGTAGGGAAGATGAGATCGTTGTCAGTGCCAGAGTGGAAGTGGGAGATGATCACTATGGATTTTATGGTTGGATTACCGTTGACCCGGAGACAGCATGATGCCATCTGGGTTATCATTGACCGACTTACAAAATCAGCTCATTTTCTCCCCATCCAACAGACAGATACTATGGATAAGTTGGCGAAACAGTATGTTGCAGAGATTGTGAGACTACATGGGATTCCTAAGTCCATAGTTTTAGACAGAGATCCGAGATTCACATCACGGTTTTGGAAGAGTCTGCAAGCAGCTTTGGGAACGAAGCTGAGTTTCAGTACCGCGTTTCATCCTCAGACTGATGGACAGTCAGAGAGGACTATTCAAATGCTGGAGGACATGTTAAGGGCTTGTGCTCTTACAGCACCGGAGTGAATTTTGGGGACGAAATTCTTTTTAAGGTGGGTAGGCTGTAACAGCCCGGGTAATTTTTTACGTTTTTACCATCACCGTAAAATTTAATTTTACAGTTATTTACCATTAAAATTAATCTTGGGTAATTAATTTATGGTAACTCGTGCATCGGATTCTGAAACCGAGCTTTGTCCCACGCTCGGGATTTTTCTGCGGATTTTTCGGACCGAGTTGGAATTTTTCGGGTCCAGGAATCTTCAGAAAAGTCAGGATTAACCCCGAGTTATCGGGCCAAAAATAAAGTCAAGGGGGTACATTAGTTATTTTCTGTTCCGGACAGAACCCGCTTCACATGCTGCACAGCAGCCGCCGCCACTATGCAACATGTGAATGAACCCGTGAAGTGATAGTACCCTGCCCGTGCCTAGCCTTGTCCTGCACTGCATGTTGGTTCTTTTCTCTGCCTTCTTCTCCTTCCTCTGCACCATTTTCTGCCTACAAACTGAACCCAGTGCCTTAACATTTCCTCTGCAAAAACTCACCGCAAACCTTCACTCCCAGCAAATCGTTTTTCTGCAAATCACCTACTGCACACCCGGAAAAAAAAAAGAAAGGAAAAACACACACACCCACCAACCCGACTACGCCACATCATCACCAACCCGTCACCTTCTTCTTCCTCACCACCCCGTTACTGTTCACGCGTAGGTGAACCGAGCAGCCACTTACGACACCACCCTCCCCATCGTACTCCCTGTGCCGTCGCCGACAAGACCCAGCCGTCGCCGCCCGATTGCGCTTCCCGACGCGCCGCAAACGACAAAGAACCCGACGGGCTGCACCTCCTTCTACCGCCCATCGTCAACCACAGCAGGACGCGCGATGACGCCGCACCTCCTCCTCTTCCGCGTCGCTTTCCTCGTCGTCGACGCCTCGCCATCCGCCGCTCGCGGCGCTGTCGTTCGTCACCGCCCGAAGAGACCGAGGTGAGCCATCCACGGGTTAAGGACAACCCAGATGTGTTGTTGATGGGCTGGTGACCAGCAGGCCGAGTTGTTGGGCCTGCGCCTGGGCTCCTGTGCGGGCCTGGGTGTGGCCCTGTGGAGTGGTTGGGCTTGGACTATTGGCCTAGTCCAGAATTTTGAAAAAAGAAAAAGAAAAAGAAGAAAGTAAAAATAAAATTAAATCTGGGAAAGAAATTATAATTCTGGAAAAAAAATATAATATAATTTGTGAAAATAATATTTTGGAAATCTTGGGGAATAATATTATGGAAGAAAATATAATGATAGTAATTAACAATTTTAAAAAGTACATACTTGTAAAAAATAAATATGGAAAGGGTATTATCAAAGTAGGTATTGTATTAGAATAGTATCCGGGTATAGGTATAGGTATAAGTATAGTATTATTTTAGACACTGGAAATAAATGGTGAATTATGACGATAATAGAAAATAACCCGGGGGAGTAACTGAGACGAGTCAGTATTTATTTTCCGGTATACAGTAGTAGCATGACATTGCATATCACTTATGTGTGCATATTATTTGTTTGATATAGGAGTTGATAACGAGCAGATACCTGAGGAACCGGACTTGGAGTCTGTGGGGCATTTCCAAACTTGATAGTCGACTAAGGTGAGGATGGATAACCTTGGATATATGCCTGTAATACTGTGTTTGATTTTGTTGTTTGATTGAACTGCAGAATTGATTATTGACTGTTATATGATTGCTATGGAAATTGTTGATGGATATTGTTTGCTATCTGATTGCTGTGGATATTGCCGTGATGTTGCTGGTTTGTGTTGTTGGATTGTGGTATTGTGAGTAGCCATTGAACTGTTATTTGTGATTAAATAGTGATGTGAGATTGTTGGCTGGTTGAGCCTGTGGATTAATCTGAGATAATAAAAAGTTGAATAATTGATGATAGAGTAATGGAATTGAGAATGAATTTAAGAAGATGATATAATTGTCACGTGGAAAGTAGTGGCACGACTAGATGGTTAGGACTAGTTCTGTGGTGTCATGGCCGGTTTGGTTGGTTGATGGGGATGTTGATCCCCGGTTGATGATGATATTGGGATGTTGATCCCGGATTTGTGATATTGGGATGTTGATCCCGGATTTGTTGGTATTGGGAAGTTGATCCCGGATTGTGATTTGGCCTGACATCCAGAATTAGTTAATAACCAGGTACGACCCTAGCTTGTCCAGTGACAGGGCCCGAAAGATAAAAATTGGTAATATAAATAATAATAAGCATTTTTTTGGTCTTGGTTCAGTTACGTTTAGTAGGATTCTTCTGTTGTGTTGTTTGAGTTGGTTTCTTGTGTTGTGATTGTTTGTGTTACTTCGAAAGTATTACGGTTGATTATATATCTCTGTTTATCCTTCGTCGGTGAGCACTTCAGACTCACCCCTCGCCTGCGGCGTTTCATCCCGTAGGTTTGGTTGCTTCGTAGTTCAGGTACGATGTACGTTGGCTGCTGTTTTCTTCTCCACCTGACTCCGGATCCATACCCCGCTGCATGTGCATAGAGTCTTCCACTGCTATTCTGTTGCATAAGTTGCTGTATTATAATTCCGCTGCTACTGCTTGCTCTTTTCTCTGTTGCTGTTGTACGATGTGAGCTGTGTATTGCTGAATAATGGTCCCCGAGTATGGGTGACAAATGTATTATATGGATTGCTGTTGTAAACTACTTATGAGTTGTATTGTAATCCCTATCAATAAGAATAGTTTCGGCACGTGTTTACTGTGTATGGTAAATACGAGTCGGGGCGCTTCATCATCAATCATTTTACCTTTTAATTTTTACTTTAAAAATATTAAACATATAAAATGTTAATTTTAAAATTTCAATATTTAAATATTCACAATTTTTATATCCAATAATTTTAGTCACTAGGTTGTCGATTTGTATATTTTATTGAAAATAACAAATAATACGTTAAAATTGTATCAGGGGTATAATAGATATTATACAATTTAGTCCACAGGACAACAATTTCTGTCCATAGCATACTAAACATCCTTTCAAGACACAGTCCAGTCCAGTCCATTCTAGTCTAGTCCTGTCCCATCATGTTCTACAACCAAACGCAGACTAAAAGAACCTAATAACCCTAAAAATTTAAATGAATAAAGATTTAATAGGGGTAAAATTTAGGTAAAAAATTAAAATATCAAAAAAATCAGAAAAACAAAATGAATAAAAATTTAACTTTCTTTTTCTAGAAAGGTTGAGGTTGATATCTATATATAGGAAAAAAAAGGGGTAGAATAAATTAGGGATGTAAAAAGTATAATTTAAATTAGGAATGTTTGTGAAAATATGACTAATTTCAATTAAAATCGTCAAGCTAATTTGAAAATTAAAAAGGGAACAGAACAAAAACAATTAAAATTATGGCTAGATATTAAAAATATGTTTGTTTACCTTTTGGGGGTAAATTGACTTTTGTAGGAGAGGAGTGTCTCTCGAGAGATTTAGATTTGAATTGGGAGAATTTTAGGCTCCCTTGCCTTATATATAGTTCTTAGGAAAGGGTTATGGAATAAATGCTATTGATTTTATATATTTAATTGTTGACTAATTTCCTTTCTAACATCAACAGGGCCGTTTTGCTTGGTGTCCAATTGATCTAGCCATTTTCCCCATTTACATGTGCTTTATTGTGTCATTAACTCCTCTCATTAATTTCCTTTTTCTATTATTCAAATTTGTCAGAGAATTAGTGGGGGTATTTGATATTAACTATACACATTAATTACATTAGTGGGAGTATGATTATTAATATAATTTTATTGTATTTTGCCTCACGTCACCCATTTTTAATTTCTTTTTAATTGATTTTGCCACATGCCAATCAGGTGTTGTGCCAAATGTCACATTCTCAGGATCTAGATGTCAAAATAGTAGAGCTCTTTGAGAGGACTCTACTATTATATAGTATAATAGATTTATAATTAAATACTAATTAGATATATTGATTATTTATAGAAGATAAAGATGGAAACCTAATATCTCTTAGTTTTTTTTCCCCTTCCCCTCGGCAACACTCATTGTGACTGGAAGAAAAAAAAAAGTTTCACAGATTTATGATTTAGTATTTTAGTGTTGTATCAACCTCATCACCTCTTCACCGGAAAAAAAAATCTCTTCACCGGAAAAAAAAAAATCTCATCACCTCTCTTTTTCAAGAATTTGTAACAGCCCGGGTAAATTTATGTTTTTACCGGGACTGTAAAAGGATTTTGTACAGTAATTTACCTTATGGAATAATCTTTGGTAATTATTTCATGGAAAACCGAGCATCGGATTCCAAATCCGAGTCTCACTCCATACTCCGGATATTTATGCGGAATTTCCAGGACGAGTTGGAATTTTCGGAATTTACAAGATGCGAAAAGACAATTATGCTCCTGGGTAAGTTTTTAACACAGTAGGAGTTAGAAGGGCAGTTAAGTCATTTTGCTGGTTCAGATATTTCCTACCTAATTATGCTGGTACACAGGGTCAACTCAAATATTCTGCAATAATTTGAAAGGACGGTGACAATGTCGGCCATGAATTTTTGTCCCTCCTTTCCAGCCTATATTATTGCCTATCTTCAATCAAATTGGTGTAAAAAAAAAGAAGGGAAACAGACAACACACACAAACACAACCGGCCACAAACCCGAGACCATTTTCACCACCATCCACCCCCGACGCCTCCACCACCGACACCACACACACACATCGCGACCAGCCACCGTCGCGCCGCCACAGCAAGCCTCCACCATCACCAATCTTCCTCTCTTTTCTCCTCTTCGTGTTCTCCTCCCTCACGAAGACACCGACCGGAACCCGCAGCCGCCAGCAACGAACTCCACAGATCGGGTTCGTGATAGCCGACCCCCACTCGGACTCCTCCCTGTTGCGACGACCACCTGCCTCGCCGCCGGACGCGCCACTGCAGCTGAAACCCGACGGCCGCCCTCCCTCTTCTGTTCGTCGCCGACACAGACCACCATCGCACGCCACTCCTGCAGCCGCCGGACCCGACGAGCAAGCCGCCCAGATCCGTCCTCCTCCCTTGCGCTCCCCTTCCGTGCCGTCTCGTCGCCGTGCCGGACGTGCTGCCGCTTTGGTGAGTAACCCGTTTTGTAAATGGGTGTATGTTGATGGGTTGAAGACGACCCGAATATCAGGATCGCGGGTCGACCCGTCTCTATCTCGGGTCATGGGTTGTTATGGGTCTGTTGGGTTGTGTGAGTGGGCTTGGTTTTAGTTTGGGCTGGTTAGAATAGAGTTGGGCTGAGAGTTGTGTGAGTGGACTTGAGTTTGGGTTGGGTTGTGGCTCTGCTGGGCTACTGTGCGCTGGGCCTGCTGCATGGACCTGCCTGGGCTCCATGTAATGGGTTGGACAGCACTGTTCACGGCCCAGACGACCCAGTCCAAGATTTTTTAAAAAATAATAATAATAATATATAGTAATATAATAAATAATAATAATAACAAATAATAATAATAAAATCTGACATATACAAATAATATAGTTATATTTGAAAATTAAATTATGGGAATATTTAAGGAAACATGAGAAATGGAAAATAATTAATACTTATGCATACGGGAATAATTTGGGAGAAATATATATGTATATAAATAGCGTTATAAAAGATATTTTAGTAAAAGATATGACTAAAATATACTGGAAAATATATAGGTGTGACTAATTTCTAAAAAGATTATTTTACGATAATTATAATTTTTGAAAAAGAAAATAAGCAATAGTAATAATAATGGAAATATCTTGGAAAGGGTATTATCAAAATAAGTATATACCAGAATATTAACCGGGTAAAAATACAGTAAGGTATTCTGACACAGGAATAATAAATAGTGAATGATAATGATAACGGGGTTTCACCGGACGTAGACGAACTAGTCTAGGTTTATTTTTACGGTATAGCATCATTTGTATTTATGTGCATTTTATGTGAGTGTATGCTATTATTTGCAATATAGGAGCTGATAACGAGCAATATCCCGAGGAACCGGAACCGGGACAATTTGAGGACTTTCAGGAGTAGGGAAATCGGCTAAGGTGAGAATGGATAAACTTTGATATGTCGCACATGATACTGTGTTTGTTTTTTTGTGAATATTTTGCCTGATTGAACTGCTGAGCCAACTAAGTTTGAATGTGGTGTTGCTGTTGTTGATGATTTGTTGATTGTGGTTATACCGATATGATGAGATAATTGGATAATTGGAAGTTGTGTTGACGACTTATTTGTCACTAGGAAAGTAGTGGTACGACTAGATGGTTAGAGACTGTTTTGTGGTGGCTATGATCTGGGTTCTCTTTGGGATGTCTATCCCGTGATTATATTTTTGGGATGTCTATCCCTGGGATCTATATTTTTGGGATGTCGATCCCTGAGTTCTCTTGGGTTGATCTAGCACCCGGAACATGTCAATAACCATGTACGACCCTAGCTTGTCCAGTGACAGGGCCCCGAAAGATAAAATGGGTAATAATAAATATTCTTTTGGTCTTGGCTCAGTTATTTTCTGGTTGTTTCTCTGTTATGTCTTTTGCTGGAGTTTTACTTCGAAAGTATTGTGTTTGCCTGCATATTACTGTTTATCTTTTGTCGGTGAGCACTTCGGACTCACCCCTCGCCTGCGGGGTTTCATCCCGTAGGATGAGTTGCTCGTAGTACAGGTACGTGGTATGGCCAGCCGCTGTTTCTACTCCACCAGACTCCGGATCCTTACCTCCGCTGCATCTCATTCTAGGCCTTCCGCTGCTGATCATTATATGTTGATGTGTTCTACATGTTGCTGTGTTGCTGTACTACTTCCTTTGCTGTATCATGTATTATATGTTTCTGCTACTACTGTTGTGGTCGAATAATGGTCCCCGGGATCGGGTGACGGATGTTGTATTTGAGATTGCTTGTATTGTATTTTATATTGTATGTACTGTCTGCTACTGTAATAGGAACAGTTCTGGCATGTGCTTACTGTGTACGGTAAATACGGGTCGGGGCGCTTCAGAATTTATGTCTAGTGTTGTATCAATCAACTCTTCTCTTCACTTGGAAAAACATCTCATTACTCATCTTTCTTGATAATTATGATAGGAAGCAACAACGAAGAAGGATATAAAATTAAAAAAACGATTGAGTCGTGATATTTGATTATTATCTTCCTCCACAAATAGTCTCTCTAATCACAGATCTACAAAATTTATAAAGATGAAAAAATCAAATAATCAAAGAATCTTTGAGAGATCAAAAGATTTAAGGAAAAATACTTTGAAGTGACAAATTAGCCAAGATAGGATTAACTCGGCGGCTCTATTGATGATGGAAATGGAAAAAATGGGTTTAATTTTGAAATGCAATCTGGTCGACATAATGATAATAGATTGATAATAGAATAGAGTTAGGGCCTTCCTTTTTTAGCTTCCAAAACAAAAATATATAAATATATAAATGATAAAATATATATCTAGTCAGCTTTAAAATTTTAAACACATAGGATTATATGTAGGATGTCACATCACCCCTGAAATTTTCAGGGGGGTGATGTATGTAGCGACAAATAGCATTATTGGTACCAAAAGTCTCGTAGTAAATGGATCCAATGTGGAGATCGCAACACAAAATTTTTCCATGCGACTACCGTGGTCAGGAGACACCAAAATTGAGTTCAATGTTTAAAGTTATTTGGCGATGATTGGTGTTTTGATCAGCTAAGGCTACATGAGGAAGCTACTATATATTATGCTAAACTTTTCTCTGCTGATCCCACTAATCCACCTTTTTCTATTCGTGGTAGATTTGCCCCTTTATTTGGGGACTCTTATTCCTTTTTAACCTCTGTTGCCACTTTTGCAGAAGTTAAGAAAGCGTTTTTTGAGATGTCACCGTATAAAGCTCCTGGCATGGACGGTTTCCCAGCTGCTTTTTTCCAAAAACACTGGGATGTGGTCAATGAGGATCTTTGCTCCTTTGTCAACAAGGTTTTAATGTGTGGTAGTTTTGATAAAGAGTTAAATAAAACTCTCTTGGTCCTTATTCCTAAGCTTGCCTCACCAGAGAATTTTTCTCACTTTAGATCAATTAACTTGTGCACTGTTATTTATAAACTGCTCTCGAAAGTTATCGTCAATCATTTTTAAAGCCTTTAATGTCTAACCTTGTGTTGCCTTTCCAGTCCGCTTTTGTCCCAGGCCGGTATATCATTGATAATGCTGTTGTTGTGCAGGAACTGATCCACTCCATGCACACAAAGTGAGGGACGAAAGGATTCATGGCCATGAAGATAGACCTAGAGAAAGCCTATGATCGGATTCGTTAGGACTTTGTAAAGGACACTCTTATTAATATTGGCTTACCGAGTGTACTAGTGGATCTAATCCTTTTCTGCATCTCCTCTAGTTTATTGCAGGTCCTCTGGAATGGTGAACTCACATGGGTGTTTTCTCCATCATGTGGCATTCGTCAAGGAGATCACCTCTCCTCTTACATTTTTGTTCTTTGCCTTGAAAGATTATCACAATCGATTTGTGCGAATGTAGAAAGCAAGAAATGGAAGCCATTCCAAATTGGTAAAAAAGGACCTTCTATTTTGCATATGTTTTTTGCTGATGATCTTGTTCTATTTGCAGAAGCTAGTATCGAGCAAGCCAAGGTGGTTTCACAATGCCTGGAAAGTTTTTGTATAAGCTCTAGCCAAAGGGTTAGCAAGAGTAAATCAATGATTTATTGCTCCAAGAAAGTATCCCTTGGCGTTGCTACCACAATCAGTAATCAGTGCAATATAACGCAAACAGACAATCTGAGGAAGTACCTAGGGATTCCACTGATCCACGGTCACATTAGTTCTCAAATTTTTTGCTTCATTTCTGATAAAGTCGAGGATAAGTTGAAGGGTTGGAAAGTTAAAACGTTATCCTTTGCTGGTAGACTAACACTGACTAAATCTGTTTTGCAGGCGATACCAACATATTTAATGCAAATGCTTTCTATACCACTATCCATATGTGATGAGATTGACAAAAAGTCATAACAATTCCTATGGGGTGCTACTCAGGAAGAAAGAAAGCCTTCCTTGGTGGGATGGAACAAGGTTTGCACCTCGAAGGAAAACTGAGGACTCGAACTTCGACGAAGTCGACAAGCCAATGAAGCTTTCCTTGTTAAATTGGCCTGGAAGTTCCTAACTCAGTCTGACTTACTTTGGGTTCAAGTACTACGGGCAAAGTATGGAAAAGATCCTGATGTCCTCCTAGATACGGTTTCCAGAAAGAATTGTTCCCACGTTTGGAGAGGACTATGCAAAGCTTGGTCTACTATTCAGAAAGGAACGACTTGGTTGGTTGGGAATGGCACAAATGTCAAGTTTTGGACAAACAAATGGCTTGGATGTGAGGGGAATTTACTAGCTCATACCACGACTAGTGTTCCTAACGATTTATTGCTTAAGAATGTTCGACACTACATTAGTCATGATGGTACCTGGGATATCAGTTCATTAAGTCAGTACCTTCCTTTAGACATCCGGAGGCTCATTGAGCTCTCACCGATACCTCCTCCAAATGGTAGTGATGATTTGCCGGTTTGGGAGCATACGAGTTCAGGGGAATGCTCTACTAAATCGGCCTACGCTCTAATTGCAGATGAAGGGATTCCAGATCAATCTATCAAGTGGAAGCAAATATGGAAATGGAAAGGACTACCTCGAGTCCAAACCTTGCTTTGGCAACTTTGTCACGATGCAATCCTGACAAATTCTAATCGTGTTAGACGCCACATGGCTACGGATGAAACATGTCCCCATTGTCAAGGCTCAATTGAAACTCCATTACATGCTCTACGAGACTGTTCTTTTCCTAGAAATGTTTGGCTTAGTTTGCTCTCTTCTGATGCCTACTCTGTCTTCTTTGCAGGTGACAATGTCGTAGAGTGGGTGCATGCTTCTTTGGATGCCACCTTCAACATCAACTCAAGATGCCCTTGGAGTCTAGTATTTGGGGTTGCAGTATGGCAACTCTAGAAGGTCCGCAATGAGCATATCTTCCAAACAGACAGCCTAGCACCGACACCAGAAGAGACTCTGAGCCGCATCTTTCACCTTGCTTATTCCCAGATGTAAGAGAACATGCTCAAGGTTGATACCTGGGTCCAGGGTCCTACGATGACAGTTGACATTGGTTGGGCTCCACCCCCCATTGGTTGCACAAAGCCAACACTGACGGTGTTGTGTCTTCTCATAACAATCGTGTGGGAGCTGGTGGCCTCATTCGTTCCTCTGAAGGGAGATGGTGCAAAGGTTTTATTCATGGCCTACGCATTTGCACAAGCTTTCAGTCAGAGTTATGGGCCATCTATAATGTTCTATGCATTGCTTGGAGTATGAGTATAACTCACCTAATGGTGGAAACACATAACCAAGAGGCGGCATTGCTCCTAAGCGCTGCACCAACTATTCGACTGGAGCACCTACCCTTGTTGGAGTGTATTCGTTCGTTGCTAGCCCGTGAATGGACACCTTTCATCATAATTACGGTGAGACTAATTTTGTAGCAGACATACTAGCTAGAAAAGCTCTTAATTTATGTGAGGAATTAAGAGTTTTAGATGTTCCACCTGACTTATGCATAGATACTTTATTAGCCGATGCAGCAGGTTCTACAGTAACTCGTGACTTAGTTTGATAATCTAATAGAGTTCTATATCTTTAAAAAAAAATTAACATTATTGATACCAAAAACCCTTAAATGACTCTTCCTTTTACTTTGCCTGAAGATTAATGAGTGCCACTGACGCCATCTCCATCTCCTTGGGTTATTTTGTTCCTTTCTTTGCTTGATCGATCACTATTCACTACTCACAAGTCACAACACAAGTACCCTTTTCCATATATTTAATTCCATTTATTCCGTGATTATAGTTATTGCAAATGACTCTACTGCCCTCACATCTAAACCGCGTAGGAACGGAGATTCCGCTCTAAAATGCACAGATTCGTACAAATCGGAGGGCATATGTTAACCGAAGACCAACCAATTTAAATGCGCTCGCGGTCCGCTGCCGCCCCCTATATTTATTACTGTTTTTTTTTCTTCTTCTCCTTCTTCGAACTTCAATTTCTTAAAAATAAAAATAATAAATCAAAAACCAAAAAGTTTTGGATATTTTAATTAACACTCTCGCTAACGAACAGGATCCCTTGAACTTCTCTGTTCCTCTGTCGCGAAGCAAAGCACAGCGAGAGAGTTTCACTGCGTCTCTCTCTCTCTCACTCTCTTAAAGAAAAACAGAGAAAGGGAAACAGCAGTGAATAGAATAGATTAGAATAGAAGAAGATGGCTTTCACTTCGTTTCTGGGGCGAGTACTCTTTGCCTCTGTCTTCATACTCGCCGCTTACCAAGAGTATGCCTCCTCCTTTACTATTTCCATCCCCCTTTGACTTTTGTGACTTTGGTCGCCGAGTAGTCAAATGCGTATTTGCTTTGCTTTGCTCTGGATCTGTTCTGTTTTTCCTTCTAAATCTGGCAACACTTAATAGATCTGCTTATTCGTTGTTTTGCTTACTCCTGTTATTTGACTGCCTAGCTACCTCATCTGTACTTTGTCCTTGATAGCTGTTTGTTTACTCATTGTTTACCGCTTTTTTATCTTTCGTTTTTTTTTTTTGTTGGAAGCTGGTAAGACAAACTTATCTCAATTTTGAATTGTTGTTTTTCCAAAATATTTGAGATTTACTGCGCGGTTAGTTAGATGGATTCGTTGTATGCTAGGCCAAGGCAGTAAGTTTTAAAACATGCGCGGTTATTTGGAGCATTGTGGACGGTAACGGTTACAGTTGGGTTAAAATCTTGATAAATTAGGGTTTTCGGGTGACTAGCCTGTGAGCTTCTGCAATGTTATTGCTCTTTAGCAGTAGTTAAGGAAAAATGTCAATTTAGGAGATGGGCTGACTAATTTATGTCTTACTAAGGTAAATTGTTAGAAATAGTAGCGTCAGAGTTAAGGCTAGTTATTTCCAGTTTTGCAAACTGTGAGGTAAAATCTCTTCTGTTTGGGATATATAACCTGATTTATTTGTTTCAGAACTCAAACCTGATTCTTTCTCAAGCAGTTATGTTTCCTTTATGGATATTGTTTTGCTTGTTGCAAAAGAAGGCTTTGTAGATGACTAATACACGATGCCTTTCTTTTGTATAGGTTTAATGATTTTGGGGATGATGGGGGACTGGCTGCAAAGGCTCTCAAACCGAAGCTTAATGTCTTTACCAGTCATGTTAAGTCTCACACTGGAATAGAAGTGCCAGAAATCGATGTGAGGATCTCTCTCTGTCACTCCACCGGCATACACCGGTGCATCCCCATACTTTACATTTTCTGAGAAATGTAAAGGGTACATGTGTTTTAAAACTTTTTCTGAAGCTGAGTTGTTGTCATGAATATTGTTGTTCTATTCTTCTGCTTTCTTCTGCCATGCTTTATTTCATTGAATTGCCAGGTGTCATCTAGTTCTTGGCAGTATGGGGATGTCTTGAGTAAACTGCATACAAGAACCCGACCTTTTGGACTTACTCCCCAGAACATAGTAGAATCTATCATAACAGTGAAAGGATGATTGTCATTGAATTCCATATAGGCAATAACTGAATACACTGTTTGAAATTTGAATTCATTGCATGCTTCATATAGTTTATGGCAGGCATGCTACTGAATACTGATGCAAACGTGTAGATGTTGGATTCTGGGTATGCTCACATATAGCTCTCTCTGTCTCTCCCCTGGTGTTTTCTTATTTTATTGCAAAATGGGTTGATTAATGGACAGGTCAAAGTACTAATCTCCACAGCCATAGCTCTCAAGGGACTTGGAGGTGTCCTCTTTATCTTTGGCAGCACTTTTGGAGCTTTTCTGCTGGTTGGTATAAATTACTTTATTTGACTTTTTAGTCTTTGAATTATGAATAGCCAAAATGAGCATTAAGGTTTTTTTCTTGGCGCAGCTTCTTCATCAGATAATAGCTACACCAATACTGTATGATTTTTACAATTACGATAATGAGGGACCTGAGTTTAGTCAACTGTTTATCAAATTCACCCAGGTTAGCCTGATTCTACCCTTGCTCTTGTTGTTGGTTGTAAGCCCTATTTTTCTACACTCTTACATTTTGTATGTTTCTGTGTAGAATATGGCTCTTTCTGGTGCCCTACTGTTCTTTATAGGGTTGAAGAACTCAATTCCCAGGAGGCAACACAGGAAAAGGATTGCCAAAACTAAAACTGTTTAGAAACAGAATGGCTGTCCGCTGGATGGTATTTCCTATTCAAACAGTAAGGAGGTTTTGGGGTTAGTTTCCCTTTTTTGGTCACAGAGCTCTTTGTATAATTTACCAGGATTGGCTTGTAAGGGCTTTTCTTTTGTTATTATTTTAGAAAAGAAACCTCATGTAGTTACTTTCCCTGCATTTATGGGGGGGGAAAATAGTTTTGTGAATGTTTCCACTGAGCTTCCTTTATGGCGCTACTCTTATAAATTATCTTTATGTACTGAACTGAAGAAGATGCATATGAGGCATGGCCTTATTGTTTGCTTTTGGATTTGCTTTATGTAGATTGACAAGGTGAATGCTTGGGTGAAGTGACAAATATGATAGGAAACAAGAGAAAAAAGAAATCTTCCTGCTCCATGGGTTTATAGCATGATTACATGATTAAATACTCGCCTAACTTTGGTTATTAGTTATTCAGCATCATCTGAAGTTCTTGGTTGGCAGTTTTACGATATGATTGCAGTCTTTTCTAAAATGCAAACAAAAAATACTGATCATAGTTTCAATTAAGCGCCTGAGTTATTTCACATGGCTTTCAGCTGAGACTCTCATCATGTTTATGTCGGTTGTCCACCTTCCATTCTATCAAGTTTTGCTGAGCAAACTAGAGAGCCTTTACTGTCGTCCTGGTCTTCAAAGCCTCATCATGCATTGTTGGCTATAGGTGCACTAAGTACAAAAGCCAAACTGTTATGACGTCTTCAGGCTATTTATGCGACGCCACCAGTATGACCTAAAAACTGTGGGTTTGTGGTTTCAAAATGCTTGTGCAAGGTTGACAAATTGTTACCAAATCTGCTGTAGTGTTTCGTTTACTTAACTGTTCGCTTGGGGCCGCTGGTCCAGGATTCTATAGCAGTATTAGATGAGCTGGTAATAAATCACTTCGTTACCTGTATATGTGTGCCAGCTCTTCTTTCGTTTTCATTGGCCTATTATGTTTCTGTCATTGCTGTTGGGGGTTGATTTTCACTTTTGATTTTGGTTTGTCCTCGTGTGGCCTTATAGGTGGGTGGATCTTGTGGTTTGCTTTTTACCCCGTAGTGTAGTCTTAGGCTGCTAACTAGCCTAGTCTCCTAGGCTGCTAACTTGTGGATCCAAAGGGAAAAAAACAGCAATTTTCCTTTTTAATAATGTCTAGTTGATGCCTGCGAACTGCTGTAGTTGGGTTTGATCAACGATATGGATGTCTCAATGTATTTCAAATGCTTCTTAGACTGAATGAGATCTAGTTGGTGCTTGTCAATAGTGACGGCTCCTTGGCTGCTGTTGTTTTCACGCCGACTAGCCCTCTTAATTTTCCATACTGTTGAGTTCATTATGCTGAGTAGTGCATTGCTTCCATCAACATGCTTGTATACAACTTCTGGAGGATAGAAAAGAGATGAATGCTTTGCCTTAATGTCTTTGTTTTTCCCTCGACAAAACAACGCCTTCTGATAAAGGAATGAAAGCCTAGTCTGTTTTGCCTCCAGAGAAAAGGTACCGTCCTTACCCTTCCCTTCTTTTCTTTCACGTTTTAGGGATTTGATTCGGGTCCATGTCCTCTGTGGTCCTTTTATGTTCTACTCAGGAGCTCTGTTTGAAGGCAACTGCAACTTCTTAATATGAATGTGCAACTGTATGTGAAATGGATTTAATTGATTATGCTTCAGTGAGATGGGCCTGCAGTTGGTTGTTGGAGAGTGATATAACTGGGA
The DNA here is from genome assembly GCA_028386065.3 of Turnera subulata. Taxonomy (NCBI): domain Eukaryota; kingdom Viridiplantae; phylum Streptophyta; class Magnoliopsida; order Malpighiales; family Passifloraceae; genus Turnera; species Turnera subulata. The sequence continues at coordinate 211,356 of JAKUCV010007755.1, read as the reverse complement.
GAAGGGGCAGGCCTTAGGTCTCTCAGTTATAGAGTATAGACAAACAAAACCACATTATTATTATGGTCCCAAAAGCTTGCCACTTTTAATACCAGCCCCTTCCCGATGGCAATTATTGCGTCCTGACGTCTGGTTTTACTTTCAGCAAGATAATGTATCTAATAATGCCAAAGATACGCAGGGTAGATATTTCTCTTTCGAGCAATGTAGAGGCCGAACAATCGGGGGAAGGGACATCCCAGGCTTTGCTCATGCAACATGTGTTGTAACGTCTCAAGATTGAGATGGTTAAAGAAAGGCCAAATTTGAGTACGCTTGTGTATTTTGGCTTATTATATTGTCTATTTAATATTAGAAAGAAAACGAAAGGCATCTAAGACTACCACACCATTTACCATTTTGCTTTCCATTCAATATGAGCATCTTCAATTCCCCTTTATGCTTGAATCGCCACCACTACCTGCAGCATTTTAATTAGACCACTCCAGTCCCCTCTCGATCGCCAATAATCACCCTACAATTAGTGAGCTGCAAACATGGACGTAATCTCTATTACTGCCAGTTCCATCCCTGTAGACGGGTCCAATTATGACAAAGCTAAGGAAGTGAAGGCATTCGATGAAACAAAAGCTGGCGTTAAGGGTCTAGCAGACACTGGCGTGACCAAAATCCCCAGGTTTTTTATACACCCACCAGAAAATGTTGGAAACTCTTTTTCCACAACCCAAACAGGCAATACAATCGTTCAGGTTCCAATCATTAACTTTGAAGGTTACCAAAATGTTCGACGGGAAGAGATAGTCAATGAGATCCGCAAAGCATCCGAAACATGGGGTTTCTTCCAGATGGTCAATCATGGAGTTCCAGTTGCGGTCATGGACGAAATGCTGGCTAGCGTGAGAAAATTCCACGAGCAACCTAGGGAGGCAAAGGAGGAGTTATATTCCCGCGACACTTCTCGAAGAGTTCGGTACTTCTGCAATGGAGATCTCCTTGTGAACAAAGCTCCTGCAAACTGGAGAGACTCCATAGCATTCGAATTCCTGGACGGTGAACTAGACCCTCAACTCTTTCCTCAGATATGCAGGTATACATGACATAATTAATAAGCTCTCTCTTGTGTGTGATTTTGAATAACCCTTAATTTTTTTTTTTCCCATATATACTAGAAGAATATATATCCATGTCGGACTAATCTCTCCCCGTGACTCAACGCATCAGCCTTGTGAACAACCCTAATTAATTAATAATTTGTTGCAGGGAAGCTGTAAGGGAATACATGAAGCACATTATCGAGGCGAGCAAGGTAGTGGGTGAGCTGATATCAGAGGCATTAGGGCTAAGGAGGGACTACCTAGAAAGCACAGAATGCATGGAAACCCAATCGTTAGTGTGCCACTATTATCCGGCCTGTCCCCAGCCAGAATTGACATTGGGAGCGACAAGGCACACGGACCCCTCATTCCTGACCATACTACTACAAGACAACAGTGGTGGTCTTCAAGTTGTCAACCGAAATCAGTGGGTTGAGGTGCCCCCCCTACATGGAGCCCTTGTAGTCAATATCGGCGATTTCATGCAGGTAACAAATCTTGGTTTCCATTTCCATTCACTTATATATATACCACCCAGTAAGATGTAGTTTCAGGTTTTTTCCACATACTAATATCACAAAAGAATTTGCAAATAACAGTGATATAATTTAACCTAAAACATCAATTAAAAAAATATGGAGGGAGTAAGTAGACCTGGCACGAACCCGACACGTAATTAGCAGGTATAGGTGAGAGATTTTCAACCCGTTTAGTTAAATGGGTTGACCCGACACGATTGGAAAATTAGCAGGTCAGATCGCGGGTTGACCTGCCAACCCAATAGGTATCAGTTTTATGACCCAATTATATTTAGGGTATAGATATATTACTGATTTATTATAGAATTACTTAAATTTAAGGCCAAAATTATTAAAATTATCATAAATGATTTTATAAATGCTTTAAGATATTATTACATTATGATTCTACATTTTATAGTTTTACTTAATATACAAAAAATCTAATTACGCCTAAAAAATACAATGACTTGTGCAAAATAGAAAAATTTCAAATCGATTTTTAAGCTTGTTAGATTTAATAGGTAATCTGCGGGTCAACTGGAATCCAACACGATAATAAACGGGTTGAAGATAACACGACACGATTATTACATGGGTTGGGTTGGGTTGGGTTGAAGAATCGACACCCATTTACTTGTTCAACCCGACACGAACCTGACACAACAACACGAATTGACAGATCTGGAGTTAAGTAACTCGGAAAGGAACCAATTCCCCTTGATTTTTCCAAAAGTTGTAAGCATTTATTGTGATATGCAACTAATTAAGGTACATGTCACCGCAAAAAATTATTGTACTTATTACTACGTCATATCGGCGGCTGTGCTTTCTAGCTGCATAACTAAAGCGAAAGGTTTTTGTCTCACGCGACTGACTTGTTCACTATTTTTTAATGAATTTTTCTATCTTTTGTCATAGAGTATTATATGATAAATCTTTTAGAAAAAAGAAATTTTCACAAATAATAAATATCATATTTAAAGTCTTGTTTTGGGCAAAAAAAAAAATTAAAGTCTTGTGATTAAAATAATTCTTTTATTTTAAAAGATGATTTGTGTAGTTATTCCAAGACATGGTTATTTTAGTTATTAGAAAAGAGTTACATATGATGCTCATTACATCTGACCTTGAGGCATAAGATCAAAGAAAAATTTCTCCCTGAATTATACCCTAGCTAAAATGACTTAGTTAATTATAATGTTTATTTCTAGAATTTATCAAATTTAATTATTTCCTTTGTTTTTGTACATTTATATTAGGGTGGCGACCTAAATACTCCCCATTTCACCCACGTTGGTGTCTTAGGTTTTGGCACGACGATTAGGTTAACGGTTAGTTTTTTTTTAAAAAAAATTGTTTAAGTTGTATATGAATATAGATGGTGAAGGAGAAAGATAAAGAGAGGATAAATTTAAAGAATAACTTAAAAGCTATGATGAAAAAGTGTTCAAAGTTATCTAAAATTTGTACTCAAAGATTAGGTGGGACAATTTTTTTTCTTAAAACAACAGCTCGAATGGGACAAATGATGAAGTAGGTCTGAGGGACTACTCTGGTACAACATTGCAATAAATGATCAATAAATGATCTGAATAAGAAGTTCTATGTATCATAAACCAGATGATAGCAATACAATACAGGTGAGAAATTAACACTAATAACTACATTTTGTACTCCAAATCCATTTCCGGATTATATATAAGGGAGACTCTCTTCAAATTCGTCCATTAACCTCCACCCAGTTTCAGACAATACAAACAGTTTTTAGTAGATCGTACAGACTTTGCAGCAGCCTTCAGAATCTGTTTATGAATAAATAATCCTATCTAGATTAGCAAAAGAATCCAAGAATAATAAATTGTTGGGGTGATGCTATATTCACTACTGTTTCTAAATATGCCAAAAAAAGAAAAGGTGATTACATAGTTACGAAAAAGGCGATTACTTGGTTCACTGTGTAATTATTTTGTTTAAGGGTATTGTTGCTTGGGCAAGTTCCCATATCGCCATAAAGTTGAAAGATTGTGATATTACAAATAAAATATCGATACTTAAGTTTAAGCATCTGTACGCTTTGGGCCGGAGAAACTGAACTAGGGTTCCAAGAATATTCGTTATCGATGGAGTAGTAACTAGTAAGAGTAGATATACACAATAGTTGTTCTGCTCAGATTATGCACGTAATCATGTAGAAGCTCTAAAATACCTAAATTTTTCAAGATTATACAGAAAAAAAAAAAAGGAAAAAAAATTGTCATCGGTTTTATGTGTTTTTTTTTTCTTTTTTTTCTACCGTGATCTATTATCTCTCTCTCTATACATATGAACTTGCATGCTAGCTAGCTCTTTTGTTTTAACTTTGGCATGCATGCAGCTGATCACCAATGACAAGTTCAGGAGTGTGGAACATAGAGTATTGGTTGGAGGGGCAAGATCAAGGGCGTCAGTTGCATGCTTTTTCTATCCAAGCTCAGCTAATAAGCTTAAGCCTTATGGGGCGATAAAGGAGCTACTATCTGAGGTCAACCAACCCCTATACAGGGAAACTCATATCGTAGAATATATGGCTCACTTCAGGTCCAAAGGTCTCGATGGTAACTCAACCCTTTCTCATTTTAAAAACTAGGTGTGGCATATACGAACCAGCAGTACCAAGTGGCTGCTGCCCCATGTCCTATATTGGAGTAAAACACATTATTAAAAAGAATCCTAGAAAGTTAGGTAACATATATATCAGTTAAGAATATTTATGGTTTATGGTGTTTTTCTTTTAATCTACAGCTTATGGAGACCAATGTATATTGGCATCATCCATATATATGTATCTGATTAATACATGCATATATTAATTGGATGTTAATTAAGAAAGAGCTCTCAAAATAAAAACTATATGGTTTCTTTGATATTACAAGGTTCGTGTGTGCGAGCTTCAGTTGGTTATAATTGCAAGCTTGTGGATGGGTGCATCTTCACTGTACTATTATATAAGAATATAGATTTAAAGCAAACTGAATAAATGATAACAACAAAGGGTCCATAGCTCAGTGGTAGAGCAATTGACTGCAGATCAATAGGTCACCGGTTCGAACCCGGTTGGGCCCTTTTTCACTGACAGTCAATTTTTTCTTTTTCACTTTTTTATTTTTTAAGAAGATTGAATGCCACTTCTCCATACTTTTATTTCTTAAGATTAAGATAAGAAAAATCAAATTGGCACCTTTTATTTTTTTTTCCCAAACAATGGAAATGGAAACTGATTACCAATGCTATTTCCCGTCAATATTTCCACCTTGAACGCTTGCCTAAATAGAGAGATTGGATACCACTAGTTCCTCGCCATTTATCTTCTTTTACATGGAACGGTTTGCTTCCACATTTTATTATTTACGTGCTTTCATTTTGAGGGTGGGGTAATTTACACACACATAGTTTCTATAATAACGGCATTCTAAAACAACATTTTTTTCTAGGATGAAATGGATCTTGTTACCCGTCCTCTTATTTGCCCTTGATTTATTATTGCATGATAACAACATTAAAACGAAACAATTTTACTAGAAGCAAGAAAGTAAACAGAGGGTAGTTTATGTCAGGTTGATCTATGGTGACGAATAGCGCCTAATTTCACAGCGAATGGTCGTGAGGCAAGTATTCAAATGAAACCACAGATTCTAAGAAACAGCTGATAGGTTCGAAATCTTACAACACTACCACATTCCAAACAAACAGAAACAATGGTAACTATAGACTTAGCGGGGGAAGATTCCACAAATCATCATACAATGGAAACATAGAAAAGCTCCTCACCAAAATATTAGCTTTCTTTTTGTTTCCTTCTCTTCTATTTTTTTTTTCCCTTTCTCAGTTCCATTAAGGAGGAAAAACAAGCAGAAACCACAACTGGAAAAAATGCCAATCAAGAATCACAAATTCACACGCTATAATACAAAGCAAGCCCCTCATGACCATCTCCGGGTGGCAGCGGGCAGTCAGTTGGTTGCCTTGGGCTGCAATATCTGCACGAGTGACCATAACACATCCATCCTGTGCAGAACTCTGTTGTTCTGCCCCTGAAATATTTCATGTTGTATTGCATACTTTAGTTCACATCATCATGTTCCAGAAGATAGAGACATATCAACCAAATATTGGCCATATAATCCATATGGATAGTTGAAACTAAGATTACCAAGAAACATTGGTGTCAGACAGAGGACTGGAGGCCTTACCTCAACCACAAAGCATATCCATGTCTTCTCACCATGCGCTTCTGTAATTCCTTTCAAGATTGTCATACCTAATGTTCTTATTGCTTCTGCTATCTCGAGAAAATGACTGCATTCCTCGCACAACATCTGCATTGATCAACCAGGCACTTCACTATTCAGAATTAAGAAATATAAAGAGCTTTCTGTCATTTTGGATGCACAAATTACAAGGTACGACCCTTTCTTCTACGTGGTTTTACTTCTTGAGCATCTCAATTATTTCCATGTCAAAAGAATATTAAAGAAGGTTATGAACTAACAAAAGAAACGTATATACGAGAAATCTCAACCTGGTAACAATTTATTTTCAGAGATTGATTATTCCTCCAACATAATGAGCCAAAGCCAAAAGTCCGATTAGACCAAACTCACCTCTACAAGCATCTGTCCGCTTTTGTTCAGATTCTCTACTATTATTGAAGAAACTTTCAGATGGCCTCCCACCTCCACTGCCCAACTCGAACCCTGTTCATAACTGGAGGTATCTGCTCCCTTCTGATGCATCTGCAAATTCAGCAGCAGGACATATATCGTGGTTGAAATAGAATGGAATAAGAAAAAAAGACAGTCTATTAGATGCAACCTGAAATGAAAAATCTAAAATTGCTGAAAATTATTACAACTACCTTTACATAACTGTCTGCCAGAATAAACCTCACACAAGTATGATGCTGGGTAAAGCAGCAGGATTTTAACAAAGTTTTTAAATGGAGAATGAAGTAGCAGTTGCACCATCAGGTAACAATAAAAGCAACTAATACCAGATGAAATACCAGATTATGAACTTCAAATTTCCAAATCAACCAGAGGGAGATCAGCTTCTACCTTGGATTCCGCACATTTATTCAGCTTGTCAGCATGTTTTGTGACGCTTTCTAGGAAGAGCATGTGCTTTATCGTGCGTTCCAGCAATGAATCAATACTGCACTGTTATTATTGAAATCTCAAAGTCAACTACAATTTGATTGACACAGATTGGTGGAATGTAGCTACCTCAAGACAGACTCGATTGGCATGAAGAATTTACCTTTGATCCATTGGGCACAAGTTCTCTCAACTCCTTAATACGATCTTGAATCAATTGTCTATCCCTTGGCCTAGGCCTGCAATTTTCACCTGGTCTAGCTCTCTTTTTGTTGCTCTTAACAGGTTCTGAACGCTTATCCAACTGGTCACTACAAGTACTTGGATAAGTTGATGAAAATCCTTTTGATGACATTGCACCACACACCCCGGTTGAGTTTGAGCAGTTTGGTGTATCATCTTCAATGATGGAACTCTGATTAATGGAATAACCGGTTGAACGTACCACATATTTTGCCTCACCTGAAGGCTCTGGCAATTTCTCAGCTGTCAACAGGGACTGCACTGATTTACAGACAGATTGCTCACTTTTAGCATCACTGGCACTGTGGCAAACATTGCCTACTACAGCTTCAAGAAGATTCTCTGGACCAGTGTCAAATGTCATCTCACTGCTATTCATCCCTTCTGGCATATCTGGAACATCTCCAGCTTCAGCCTTATCCGAGTTACACTCCAATGGCATACACCTTTTCATAAAAGCTGGTCCAAGAGCTTCGAGCAGTTCACATCCAGCAGAGAATTTTAAATATGCATCTGACGTGGAAAACTCAATTGGATTAGCTTGAAGCTCCAGTTTCTCCAATTCTTTTTTGAATTTCACGTCCACAACCCCAGGTTTGTCCAACACCCCATTTGTGTAAATATCCATGCCATGTGATTTAACTCTATTACAAACAGTGGAGTCAATGAGGTCTACAGGGAAGTTTGCAGGATCATCCTCAAACTTTTCAACTGGAAGGATATCATTGCATGGATTAATATTAGCCCTAAGATAATTACTTGTCTGTAGAGTTACATTGGGTTCCGATGCCCCATGCAGATTTCTCCAGACACTAGTCTCTCCTCCATACATGTGGTCATCAATCCCTAGTTGATTCTGATGATCAGAATAGGGAAGATTTGATTTCAGCTGAAGCAATTTACTGCGTTCATGTTCTTTTGGTGCAGACTGTTCAGGTGACTCGCGCTTTTTGCTCAGTTCAAACCCTGATTTTTGCGGAATTACAGGAACGGATGCAATATGAGGGTTATGGCTGTGTTCCAGCAAATAAGGAAACACAGGCATCCAATCTTTAGGAACTCCCTTGATTGCAGTTATGTCTTGGTTGCAAAACCCATTGGGACCAACCTCAGAGGCCAAATCTTTTGCAGGTAAATCCGGCTGGAGAAAGAAGGCACTTTAGTGTTATCCACAATCTTTCATATTCCAAGTGTCATGAGAGAAAAAAGTAAATTACTAGCACACATACACATGGAGAAGGATGGGGAGGGAGGGAAAGAGATAGAGAGAGTTACCAGGCATAAAGAACCCATGGTATTACACTGTAATTGACCAGTAACATGCCCAATTGTGGAATCTTGAAGGGTAAAAAAGACATCTCTTATACGAGTCACAAGTTTCACATCCTCGACAACCTGCTCCACTCAAATGTTAATTGGAAAGTTAGGATTCAATATGTGTAGCCAAAGGACCTACAAATTCGTGCAAGTTTAACAAAGTAGCTAGCATCCAACCCACAAAATGCATCCACTTGCAGCAATCATAATATAGCCAACTAACTAAATGTTGTCTGATATTAAATGCAAGATAAGTGACTTCCATAAGATGTTAATACCCCTCAAACTTTCAAAAATGTTTGGCCTAACAACCACTTCAAACTGTGCCACAAGAAAAAACAGGAATTTACAGTAATATCTCTGATTCTCACTTGTGTGCCATATGAGACTCACAATTTTGTAGAAGTAGGCAATTTCAAGATTTGTTAAGAGATTTATCATTTATGCATATTAGAATCAAGCATGCTAGCCAACAGAACTGGTCCAATTGTCCACAAAATTCCACATTTCCCCACTCCGTCAGATAGTAAGCCTATTTCTAACAAAGTTTTCACGTGTTATATACTCCCGAAGAGAAGTTCAGAATGGGGCATTTGTATGGATCTACTTAAAAAGAAACAGAACCAAGATTTTTAAAACCAGAAAAGAAGGAAATCTGTAATATTCAGCCGACTGTCAAAAAAAATCTCCTAGAATGCATCAAAAAGCAAGCAAATCATTTTTTCCTAGTTAAGACAATATAGTCTCAAACAAGTTGTCAGATAAACTGAAAGTGACATTTTTCTATTTGAGAAGACAAATAAACATCATTATCATTTAAAATAGTAAGAAAATTGACAAAAAGCTTATCATCATTCTCATACAATATAATGTGAAGATCAATATAATTCAAAAATCTATAACTACAAGATGGAATTGGTTGTGCTCAAGGATGTTGGAGGATATTCATTACCTTACTCATTGAACCAAGCTGTACCACCCCATACGGAACTACAGCCACAACAACAATGGTCTGCATAACAAAGAGAAGATATCACCATAACACTTCATTTCAATTATAAGAAATAAAAAAAGACAAATGAACTGAGCGTAGGAGAAACTGCTAAAGGCAAAAACCACCCAATTGTATGATTTAGCATTTAAGATCTATTCAACATGTGTTTAGTCACGAGGAAAACTTGAGAAAAGTTAAGGCTGGTTCGTTCAGAAATCAAGACATAATAAGCCAGAAAAAACACTTATAAGCCAAAGTCAGTACAGAAAGATTTAAAGCAAATTCAAGGAGAAATTCATTGTCCTATTCCACAGAGCTGCTCATGATATACAGCTAAGATCATAACGAAATTGCTTCCCCATATAGAAACAGTTATCCCACCAGCGTCTGTCATCTTTACCTTAAAGATTATGAAGGACGAAAAGAGTAGTAACAATCGTGACAAAAAAGAAGCAGGCATACCTTTATCCCAGCTAAAAACTGACTTTGCCAGCCATCGGAGAACTGAAAAATCATGTCACCAAAGAGATATTAAGGAAACAAAAAATTAATGGTGAAGTATTTGAAAATTGTTAATTTTTAACAAGAAAATGTAAAACATTATCTTGATTATCATTGCATTTGAAGAGTAAACCCTCACCTCAAATGAGGAGAATGAATTGGTTGCATGCTCATCTGCAAAGATCCACTGATGTTTCCCGCTTACTGCCACCTGTCCAACAATCCTGTAATACAAATCAACAATCAACAGAAAGCACTTGATTAGGGTGTGTACGACAAAAGAAATGCAAAAATAAACTACTTTCACCTAAATGAATAGCTGGAAATAAGGAACATAAGCGGAGATCTTAAAAAGCTAATATGAGGCATGTTCAAACATCAGCCCTTTCTGACAAAATGCAAATGGCAGACATACCCTTCACCAAGAGAGTAGACATGGTATGACATCTTTGCCACAGCTAAGCCGAGCTGATCGCCCGAATAATGCCCACCAAGCAAGTTCTCTTGTGACTCACCAAAGTACTTGCTCCCAGAAGGATCATATTGCTCAGAATTGTCACAGTAAGCGTCTTCCCAAGTTAACACCCTGTTATAATATGGAAAATCAGCAAAGTAACATTTAACGAGCGGACAAAGTAAAATGTAACCTACTTTGCCAACAATAAACATCCAAACCACAGACTACATGTTACTGAACAATAGACAGAGCATCAAGAGCCAAAGTAACTTACATTCGAGCTCGATGTTTGAGCTTCCAAAAAACAGCATACTTCCACTGGGTATTGAGGCAGAGGCTCCTCAGTGTATTGTGCAAGTCAGTCCCTAACCCCATTCTTCTCCCAGAAGCACTAACTTTTGGTCAGTTTTAAATAAAACCCTCCTCCCCCAAATCAGCAAAAATCCTAAAATTTTTGGAATTTTAGCCCCCTTGGCTAACTTCCCCTGTAAGACCCTCTTCCTGCCTGTTTTCTCCGCAACCCTGCTCGTGCTTTAATTGGTGGTCCTACTGTAGCCAACAGCAGACGATCCCTACCCATTCCCCTCTCTCTCTTACACCTCCCAATCAAACCCTAGCAACCTTCAACTAGTCTCCTTAAAGTACCAACCTTTCGAGATCAGCAAAAGAGATTGGTGAAAACTGAAATTGACCACATTTAGCCATGAAATTGATGCAAAGTTCTCTACTTTCTTACAGAATCAACTTGGGAAAAGATCACACTGACAGTGTAACAGAAGACAAGAAGGTGGTCTAGCTAATATCGGAAGACATGGAGATCAGCAGTTTATGAAGCTCAATTTTTGCTAACCTCTCAAAAAGAATCCAAGTGAAGTTAAAAACTTTGAACAAACAAAATAGGACCTCAACAGCTCAGGTTGCTACCTGAATTGTGAAAGACAGTGAAATTGAATGGGCTATTGGATCAAAGTTAGAATCTTTTCAATAGCAGAAAGGAAGTAAACTATGAAGCTTTTGAGGTTCAAGCCACATTCATTGATATAATGCAGGGATGTGGAAAAAGGTTTGTTTTTTCAGTGGTTTTCCTAGAGAGAGAAACTAAAGGTACAGTGGCCTCAATTCAATGGCTTTTCTTTTCTTTTTCTTTTCTTTTTTTTTTTTGTTGCTTTGAGTGAGAGAGAGAGAAAGAGAGACGTTTTTTTTCTTTTTTTTTTGTTGGAAGTGAAGTGAAAAAAATGGTGGGTTTTAAGATTTTATATATAGCAGCCGCCACTTGGTGCACTCTGTTCATTCAAGCTTTCTGACAAAGGGAGCAGGGTGCCCAGGTGCGCACCCTTTCTTATCCTACGCACCATGTGCACTTTAACACCCTCTTCTCTACTGCTGCCCTTTTTTTTTTTGGTCGAAACTACTGCTGCCCTTTAGTTGTGTTAAAAGAGTAGGTTTCAGTTTCACACAGGGATAGCCAGAGAGACATATGTACTCAAGAGGCATAAAAGGCCTAATAGCCAGGTGTGTGTGTGTGTGTGTGTGTTAGGGAGGGGAATGGAGTTTGGTTAAGGAGCAATATATTTATGGATGAATTGGAAGACCAAAATGGGTTATGAGTACACTTTCTGGTAGTGTCATTTTATGGCCAACAGAATGATTCCCTGGTGAAGAAAATGCTTCTTATCTTTTTCCATACAGGTGTTGTTTTTGCTACCCATCTTTTTTTCTGGGTCTTTTATCTTTCTTCCCCCCCTTCCCATTACATTTCTCAATCACCCTTTTTAATCCCAATGAACTTACCCCCTCTCATTGCCTTTTCCACCACAATCATTTATTGCCAAAAAAAAGTGACACCTACACAGACCCTCCATTCCAATATATTGTGACTGTGCCCTTTCACACTATAGTAGTTTCAAGAATAATAGGATTGAAATTAACTCTTATTAGAAGTTCTTTATCCCACTACTACTGGCTTTGTTGATGCTCATTGAGTGGCATTTGAGAGCGATGATTGAACTAGTATGGCTCGTCCATAATGCCTCCAAAAAATATGTCTAGACGGCTCCATCAAATTGCAATGTGTATTATGATTTTATGACATATTTATGAACTAATGTTTCTTGCACCACACCAGCTCAGCATCATTGTCCGAATCCCATGATGTGTGTTTTAACAGTGGGGATCTTGAGTGATTATTATCGCCATTGATCTCTAATCATGTCGTGTTGCTTACTATTTTTGTCCTCCAATTTTTATCCACATTGTGCGCTACTTTAATTAAGCGAGTTAGAGCCATATTTATTGATCTTCAAGAACAATAAGACAAAACAAAAACAAAAATGGGGGGCTCAGTGGAGAAAGTGAAACCTAGCGTTTTACATGATCAATCATCAAGAACAATCACCAACCGATGTTCGTTCGGGCACAAAAGCTTCAATTGGTCCAAAGTAATTCTAGGGAGTTTACCTAGTCTATTGCCAAACACCCACAGGCATAATCATGGCTCACTAACTTATGTGTCCTTTCTTTTGTTTCTGGTCGTGATTGAATTATTTTGAGTGCAAAAGAAAATGGTTTATTCAGATTATCTTACTTACCCATATCATATAGCATAAAAATGTTTTATGAACAACTGGGAGTAATTACCTAGCGATGAAGAGAGGGTAGGTTTTCTTTTCTTAACTCCTTATAGGCAATTGCTTGCAAAAAAAAATTCTCCCTAGGTCAAAATATGTTAGAAGTCTAAGACTCTCTAAGTCATCATGGAAAATTTGACCAGTGTCTTTGTAAGTAGTAATTCGATAATTTCCGGATAGTTTATTTCTCTAGGTTGATATCGGTAATGATTTTATTACTGCTTTTATTGTTTTTTACAATCTGAATTGTATGAAGTCAACTAGCTTGGACAGTAATAACGGAGCAAGCGGAGTAAGTAAAGGTAAGGGATAGTAGTTGGTCACTTTCCTATGTATGCTGTTGAGAATCGGGAGTCGCCCGAAAACCAGGGAGGCAATACGCGAGGCCCAAGTGAGTTCCATACGCGTGACCAAACTCTGTAACCCAAAATCTCAAGGTATTAGGTTCATGGGTCCATTTCACTTATATGTTACTCACTTGGCCTCTTTCTTTCCGATGTGGGATTCACCACATTCCAACAATCTCTCCTTCAAGTGTGAGACTCTTCCATATCGGACATCATCGGGCCTACTCCCTTTTCAACGGAAACATTTCGGAAACTTTTCGCAACATCACCAAGAGCCCACTCTGTCATAAAGCCCGCTCCAAGAGCACGCGTCTGCCGATGCTCCAAGAGCTAAACTTCACTTAGGCCCAGACAAGAAAGCCACTCAGAAGTTTGCCGATGCTCCAAGAGCTAAACTTCACTTAGGCCCAGACCGGAAAGCCACTCAGAAGTTTGAGTATGCCAATACCACTCTTATCCGGAGCCACGCCTTACAACTCCAACCGAGCTTGGTCCAAGAGCCCAATCGCTCTTCGTTCCACATGGGGGCAGTAGCCACGGGAACATCACCATGTCACAAACCATTCCGTCCTAGCCGAACCCGGCTCCGCTACCACGTGTTGAGAATCGGGAGTCGCCCAAAAACCGGGGAGACAATACGCAAGGCCCAAGTGAGTTCCATACGCGTGACCAGGACACTACTCTGTAACCCAAAACCTCAAGGTATTGGGTTCATGGGTCCACTTCACTTATATGTTACTCACTTGGCCTCTTTCTCTCCGATATGGGATTCATCACTCACACTTACATTCTTTTTTTTTTTGTTAAAAGAAGAAATTTCATTACTCAGAAGTCATAGTACAGGCATCCTGGAGCAGGATATTACATAAAGTTATAGGAGGTGCATGAACCCAGTGTGGCGGGCATTGGCGCTGAAGCGAACTTCTAGCCACCCAGTCTACCGCATGGTTTGCTGTCCTCGCTATTTTCATAACAGTGAACAAAGGAAAGTTGTTGAATTTGTTCTTTAGGGGATTGATGATCGATCGGATTTCCTAGGGAATAAAATCAGATTGTAGAGAAGTGACCAGGATATTAGAGTCTGTCTCAAAGCTAGCTTCAGTAAAGCCTCTTGCAATTGCAAGTAGGACAGCCTCTTTCAGTGCTGTAGCTTCCGCCACTAAAGGTGATGCACAGTCAATCACCACTGCAATCCCATCGATGACAATGCCCATATAATCTCGGCAAACAACCCCTATTCCTGCTTTCTTCCTTGTGGCACAACAGGAAGTATCGCAACAAAACTTAAAGTGCCCATGCTGTGGTTTACGCCAGACATGGCATGCATTGCCTTGAGGAGTAGGGCACTGAATTTCCAGGTTATGAGCAAAAGGGAGAGAATAAGAGTGTTGCTCCCCTTCGAGCTTGAGAGAAAAAGCTAGAGTCTTAGTTGGGTCCGGGGGAATACCGTTGAAGATGCATTCATTTCTGGTATTCCAGATTGCCCAGCAGATATGTGCCAGAAGACTTTGTATTCTTTCACCATCAGGATCACTTATCACCGATAGCCACTTTTGCCACCACTCCACGAAATTTGAGTGCCCCTATTTTGTAAGCCGTAGAGATAAAGGTGACGCAAACCAAGTAGCATGTGGATGGGGACAAAAAAAGATCAAGTGATCCAGTGTTTCTTCCTCCTCCTGGCAAATGTGGCATAAGTTACAGAACTTCATACCTCTGTGATTAACAGCAGCAGTTGTTGGAATGGCATCATGACAAAGGCGCCATATGAAATTTTTGATTTTAGGTTGGGCCCTAATATTCCAAATACTCTTCCAAAAACCAGTACCCAGTGTGATCGAAGATGATGGATTAAAATTGGGCAAATTTGTGAGATGCATCATCTGAGTTCTGTATCCAGAACGTGTGGTGTACATGCCATCCTGGGTATAATGCCATATCAAGATGTCTTCTAACTCATGGTCAACAGGGATTGTCAAAACAGCATCAGCTTCATCCTTTGTGAGTAATTCTCTCACCAATCCTCGATTCCATGCACTAGTTGGTGCTATCAGTGAAGAGACCGAGAGAACCGGATGAAAGGCTGGTCTAGGAGAGTAGATAGTGAAAGGTTCCCAAGTATTCCACTTATCTCCCCATACTAGAACTGATCTCCCATTGCCAATAGACCAGCGTAAACCCATGTTCAATATATCTCTTCCTTGGAGTAGACTTGTCCATAACCATGAAGCTCTATGACCTTTTTTTGCCTCTAGGAAGGAGCCTCTGACATAATATTTCCCTTTGAGTAGTTTCACCCAGAGTGCATTTGGATTATTAATCAACCTCCAACATTATTTAGCAAGTAGTGAGTATTAAAAACCTCAAGATTTTTGAAACCTAGTCCACCAGCCGACTTTTGTTTACAAAGGTTTTCCCATTTGAGCCAGTGTATCTTTCGCCCATCGCTCTCTTGTGACCGGTAGAAATTTGCAACCATACTATGTAGGCTTTGAACAAAAGTTTTAGGAAATTTGAACACAGCCATTGCATAGGTTGGTATTGTATTTAGCACAACTTTTACCATCACCTCTCTACCCGCTTGAGAAAGAAGTTTTTGTTTCCAAGCATCTATCTTTTTTTTGAAATCTTTCTCTAATGAAGCCCATGGCCTGTGTTTTTGACATACCCCATGAAGTGGGTAAACCCAAATAGCTATCAACCCCATCTGAAGCCTTGATGCCCAAGAAAGCACATATTTCATCACAGGTCTCCACAGTAGTGCTTTTGCTAAAATATATGGCAGATTTGAATCTGTTAATGGCCTGACCCGAACATTTACTGTACTCAGATAGAATACTCCAAAAAATTTGTGCTTTCTCCAAGGTTGCAGTGCCAAACATAAGTGTATCATCTGCATAAAAAATATGAGAGAGAGCAGGGCAATATCGATTGAGTTTGAAACCCTTGATATCTTCCATTTCTTTTGCCTTATCCATCATCCTTGCAAGAGCATCAGAGGCAAGAATGAATAAATATGAAGAAAGTGGGTCACCTTGTCTTAGACCTCTGGATGGATAAATTTTTTCTGTAGGCTCTCCATTCACTAGCATTTGATATGTTACAGTTTTTACACATTGCATCATCATTTGAACCCAGTGTTCACTAAACCCCATTGCCTCCATGACCCTCCTAAAAAACTCCACTCTAATTTATCATAGGCTTTTTCAATATCAAGCTTGAGAATCATGCCAGTTTTGCTCCCTTTTTTGCACAATTTTAAAGAGTGGAAAGCTTCATGTGCAATGATAATATTATCTTGAATGCACCTACCTGGAATGAAGGCAGCTTGGGAGGCCGAGATTATGGAATCCAACCATGGCTTTAATCTGCTTACACACACTTTAGACACAATCTTGTAAATGTAGTTGCATAAACCAATGGGCCTATATTGTGTCAAAGATTCTGGACTTTTGCATTTGGGAATTAGGGCAATAAAAGTATTATTCAGCTCCTTCAGCATATGCCCCGATTGAAAAAAGGCTCTCACTACTGCAATTACATCAGCCTTAATCTCATGCCGGAATTTTTTGAAAAATAATCCTTGAAAACCGTCGGGACCCGGTGATTTCAAAGACCCCATGCTAAAAACTGCCAACTTCACCTCATCGTCGGTTACTGGTGCTAGTAGGGCAGTATTAATTTCATCTGTTATGACTGGGGTTATTGCTCAAGGAGGGAATCATTTATGATTGGATCTGTTGATTGGTATAGAAGATCAAAGTAATCCAAAACATGTTGCCGAATGGAGGTTTCATCTTCAATACATTCCTGAGCATCATTTTTTAGCCGTATAATACGGTTCCTTTGCCTTCTTTGGATTGTAGTAGCATGAAAAAAGGATGAATTGCGATCTCCATGCGCAAGCCACTTTATCCTTGACCGCTGATGCCAATAAACTTCCTCTTCCCTCCATGCATCATCTAACTGGTTCACAACCAATTTTTCTTTGCATTGCACATCCTCTGTGTATAATTGATTATGCAAGGCATCTAGCTCGGATTTAAGCTCTTGGATTCTTCTTCTGTTGTTATTGCGTTGCATCCCCCTCCATTTACAAAGAAGTGATCCGGTCCCCCTCAATTTCCTGACCATCTTGAACTGTTGTGACCCAATATGATTTACTCTCCAAGCCCGGTAGACCACAGCTTGGCATTCAGGATTGTCGACCCAATTCGCATCAAAACGAAAAACCCGCTTCCACTTTTTCATCTTCCCCTTTAAAGTAATCACCAAAGGTTTATGATCAGAACCAACAAGTGATTCATGAAGTACTTGTGCATCCGGCCACCCCGTTCTCCACAACACATTTGATATTGCACGATCTATCCTCATTTGAATATTATCCTCACCACTTCTGCGATTTGTCCAGGTAAAAGGATTTCCTTTGAATTCCAAGTCGATCAAGGAATTTTGGTCCAGAAATTCCTGAAAATCCTTAGCTTGTGAAAGCTTGAACCTTAAACCACCGATTTTTTCATGTTCCTCAGTGATTGCGTTAAAGTCACCTGTGATCATCCACGCTTCATCATCTCCCGGGTTTAAAGAGGTTAGAAGCTCCCAAAAATCCCGTCTTGTCTGATGATTAGGCGGTGCATAGATACCAGTTAAAAACCAACTGATACCATCTTCAGTTTCAACCTTGCAGTGGAGGTGGTTAAAACCAGTATTGCAGACCTACACCTTCCATTCTGAATTCCACCACAATGCTAGTCCACCACTCAATCCAACTCTTTCTACGTATTCAGCATTATCAAACTTCATTTTCCTTCTTATTTTCTCAAGTCTTCGTCGAGTTTGCTTACATTCCATCACGAAAACCAGAGATGGGCGATATTTGGTGCGCCCTCTGACAGTTAGAGCTTTGAACACTTACATTCCAACATATGCAAAACGGTGAAAGAAATGAGTAGGATCATGAGTACAAAGAGACAAACAAGAATGATGCCTTACCCTATTTTCAGTTGAAATGTGATGTATTGTTCAAATCGGTGTTGAATAAAACCATTACTCTACCTTTATTTTTTTTTAAAAAAAACATTACTCTCATTGCGTATTTGAGGTATATATATATATATATATATATATATATATATAATGAAATGCTGCAAAATAATGAAGAAGAAAAGAATGTATATAATGAAATGCTGCAAAATAATGAAGAAGAAGAGAATGGTTGTGACAATTTTGTAGCTTCTCCCATTCTTGCATTGAGATTCCAAGGTCACCTTTTTATCATTTCTATCATATCCAACTACTCTTACTTTCCTCTCTCTCTGTCTCTCATCTCTCAATAGGATTGGGAACCAAAATCATCCCAAGTAGATTGTGTAGCTTAGCTTTTTACTAGCATGTAATCTAGGAGGGTGACTCCTTAGTCTCCCTAGTCATGAGTGATGGCTTGATATCCTTCAATGCATCACAGTCAATATAGATGGGCGTGAAAATGGAAGACCCATTTAAAATGCATTGTTCAAGATGATGTGTATGTGACATTAGTGGCCATTACCTGAATAAACTACTACTATCTCCTTGATATGAATTAGCAGTAGGGATAAATTAAACCAGTACTATTCCTCAAGAGTCAACCGAGCCTCCACAACAATGTAGATCCAATCTTGTGCCAGCCGTCCGTTCAGGCTTTTGAAGTTTGAACTCACTAGACTTGGTAATTAATGAGTAATATTAGTGGCCCCCAAGAAAATCTTGCATAGAGAATCTAATGATCATTAGCACCAAAAGCATTTTTGGCTGTTAAAGTCTCTTTCCATACTACGACCATAAAATATATGCAAGGTTCATGATTAGTTTGATTGAATTGAAACTCACAAGCAAAGTCACGTATAGTAATGAAAAAGATTAGTAATAAACATAGACCGAATCAATCAAGTCGTAGCCTGATGATCAAACAAAGGTGTTTTTGTCAGTCTTCCGTAGCTTTGCATTCCTCCTAACATTCTATTCACTGAAAGAGCTAGCTCCTGCAAGGAAAAGTACCCTATGGTCCTGCAAGAATCAGCCAAATCAGACATGGGATTTTGTTTGTGTTCAGGTCTGCTGTTGTCAACCCTGGCATTTGATGATGTTTTTTTTTTGAGAATTAAGACAATGGTGTTTTGATGTTGAAGCTGCGAAATGTATGGCCAAAATGTTACTATATGTCGTATTTAATTAATTCGCCATTATTTAATGTCATCATTATACTAGTTAATCCTACGTTCTTGTCACTGAAAAGGCTAATCTTTTTCAAGAAAATAAAATCATATCAAATCAAATGCAATGTTAATGAAGAGATTGACCGTATGAGCATATATGCTTCTAAATGATACAGTTGTTAGGAAAAAAGTCAAAAGATCAAGAAGTTTTTTTTTTTTAAAAAAAAAAAGGAATAAGTAAGTACAAATTAAAGTGCTTTTCTACGCACCATAGGATAGCAAGGTAAGGAGGAATGGTTTGTAGCCTCATGTAATTCTGGTAGGATTAGGTGCTTAAACCAATTTGTACACTTGGAAGATAAGGTGGGTTTAGTGGCCTTAGTCACTCAGATAGACTACATAAAGTTGAGTTGCCACTATAAGCCGACAAATTCTTGTTTTTCTTTAATTCTTTCCAGTTTATTGGTACTATCTTTCTTCTTCTTTTTCTGATTAGAAGTTTCTTGGCACTTTCTTTCTATAATCGAAATGACGCTTGCGAGAAAATATTTGCTATAGACAAATGTTAGTTGCAGGTGAAAATGTAGATGCATGTTTTGTTTCTTCACCATGATTTGCGGGGTATTTTTCCTGTTAATACATGTAAATACAAAAACAGAACTCGGTGGAATTATATTATGTACAGAAAGTATCATGTGAATGAAATTATTCTAATAGTTAGAATTAGATGATAAGTTATTAATTTTAAACAGGTAGAAGTAGAACCCACTTGTGACACAATATCTGTTTATTGGGATCTTCTATAATTATCAAAAATATTTTAAGATAATGCAATCTTAATCATCTTTGCTAGCTCGTACTTTCGACAAAAGTATTAGGGTGTAACTTTTTATTTATGTTTTCAAACCCTTTTAGTTTCAGAGGTGTATCTATTAATTTTTATTTTTTTAAAAAAATTTCCTATACTCAAAGGAAAAAAGCCAATGAACGTGAGCACTATGTCAAATCAAATCAATACGCTGTCGGTATCACAGGAAGCTCTTTGTAGTAGAATTATAGTTGTAGACTTGTACAATAAAAGTTCTAGAGATCATGGAGGAACGCAATCATTGAGTAGTTCTTTTGCAGGTACACACATTATACGGCCATGGCTTTACGCTTTTGTTTTTCATTTTGGCAAAGATTTTGTTTAGGGGTGAGCAAAATCTTTCGAACCGACCGTACCATGTCGAACCGATCGGTATCGGTTCGAAATTTTCTACTGGTCCTACCGAAATATGGGTAACTTACCGACCGATCTATGAGTCGGAAGATAAGCGGGATTGTCATCACATACCGTCTGTATTACCGACCCGACTATACCGTTAATATAAAACCACATTTTCCCCTAAATTCAATCTTTTCATTCATCCTAATCTCTTCCTCATCTCGATCAATCTTCTCCCCTCACCTTCAATCTCTCACAGCCACCACCTCCAACACACAATCAATCCGCCATCTCGATCTAAATTCTTCTCTCCTCACCTCCAATCTCTCCTTCTCTCTTTCCCTGAATCAATTTTCTCTTCTCCCTCTCGCATCAAGCGCCGTCGCCACCTTGGGTCCTGTTGCCGCCATCCACCAGAGAAGAACGAACAGAGGAAGAATGGAGTTGGGGCTGCCTCGGTTGTGGCCGTGTCTAGGTCGGAGAGGCAGGCTATGCTTAGCGTCGCCGCCTCCTCTTGCACCGTCGGGTAAGCGCCGCTGCTCCCTTCGTCTTCTTTAACTCTTTTCTTCTTCTTTGTTTTTTATTGTGCGTGATATCTAAAGGAATATCTGGTACGGGACAGCGGTTTGATCTTCCTGGGAGGCGTTTGGGTGGTTTCTCTCGTCAACCTCCTGTTTCATCTCTTCATAAGGCTACTTTAGCTACTGCAGAGAAGATAGCCAAATTGGGATCTATGCTACCATCTCAACCTCGGCTGCTTGGTGGTGATAAAACTATTATGAGTGCTCTAACTCCAGTGCAAACTGCTGCAATGGCTGCAGAAAGGCGGCTACAGGATGAGATTTGGTGTGCTTCTTTATTTGCTGCGGTTTTTTATGATGAAGAAAATTGCTCCGATTTAGCCGGAACTCGATCTGTCGGCGAGGGGCTTGTGATGAGAGGGCGTGCCTGGAGATTGAGATGGGGTTCTTTGTGTTTTTTTAGCCACCTAGATGCGTAAAATGGTTAAAATCGGTGGACTTGTTGATGGGTTGGTGAGGGAGAAGAGGGAGGGCGAGAGTAAAGTTGGAGTTTTGGAGGCAGAGTTTGAGGGAATTATGAGGGAGAAGAAGAGATTGAAGTGGTTATTGGTCTTTGTTCGGTCGGTAAGTAACGATTACCGACCGATACAGTTGGTATTTTCACGGTTCGGTTGATTCGGTTGATCGGTAAGCTAGTGTCGGTAATAGGTCGGTATAGCACCTCAATCGGTAAGGGCATACCGACTGTATTTTCGGTACGGAAAATACCGTACCGACCGATGCTCACCCCTAATTTTGTTTACAGGTTATTAATTCATTCCTGTTGGGCCCTTATTGCCACCCTCTTGGATTCCCCTACATGCTTATTTTTAAATGCCCACGTGAAGCCCTTTTCGGCCTCTATTAGTACCCAGTTTATTTCTAAAGCTCAATTACGATTCTAAAAGACCCAAATACTTAGTCCTGTCTTCTGGTCCTATATGTTCAAGTTTTAATCTTATACTGCTCCAAGTGGTGGTTCTCTGCATCCAGCATCAGGAACATAAGTCTTCAAAAAGTCTGAAAATATGAAGTCTCTATAAAGCTGAGGAGTGGATTCATTAACTAGTGCTTTTGCAGGTTCAATATGGCAGTTGCGAGTAGGTTGGATGAAGCTTGTCACAGTTGTTCGAGCAATGCTTGCATTAGTTATAGCTCTATGATCAGCATCTCTAGCTTCCCATTGCTAATAATCTACACTCACAATAAACAACCAATTAAGCATTTCTCGAATTCGAGTCCCACCTACAACTTCCACTAATGAAAAAACAAGAACTAATTATATTAGACCTAATGTTGATTGTGTGATCAAGCTGCTGGAAATTTGCAGCAACAAGTTTTGGCGCCATATCAATCTTAAGTTTCTAGAAGCATTTAAATGTGCAAGTAGTTTATTATTGTAATGTTTAGTTTTTTATATTATTTGATCATTCTTGGAATGCTTGATGGTTAGCAAACCAAGATGATTCAAGTGGATTGAGGGTCTGGTGCTGCAAGTTGTAGCAGCAAGTTGCAACCAACTTGCATGCATAATGGTCTATGTAAGTGTATATTGTAATCTGGTTCAAGAAAGTGAAATGCAATAACCAACGTTTTGGTTTCACTTCATTGTTACTCTGAGATGTTCAGAGTAGATAACAACAAAAGTTTGTGAGATTTGTGTGGAAATTAATAAAACAGTAACCAACAGTCTCAGCCTGTTGGTTCTGTAGAATTCTGGATTTTCCAAAATTGATTCAAGTCTTATTTCTAGGTTACACCAGGGAGATTTAAAGCCAACAATTGGTAGCGGAGCAGGTTCTTTCTTTACGGGTCTTGTCTTTTTTTTTAAAAAAAAATTGTTAAGAGACCAAGAAGATGGTGTCTGATTGGGTAATTGCTGCAAGGTTGAGGGAGCTTCTTCAAAGTTCTGACCTCAACACAATGACTATAAAGATGTTAAGCCAGAACTTACAGGAAGAGTTCGACTTGGATTTGTCGGACAAAAAATCATTTATAAAAAATGAAGTGATTTTGTTCCAGGAAAATGAGTTCAGGAACAATGAAGATGAGGAAGATTTCATTGATAATCATATGGCAGATTCAAAGACAGAGATACTAAATGGCTCAGATTTGAATTTGGTTGATAAAACTGAAGAGCTTATTGGTAAGAGTTTTGAAACTAATGAATGTTTGGATGAATCTGATTTAACTGATGAAGTGATTTCGTTTGATGAGAATCTCACTGATTTTAGTCATGAAATTGTTGTGAAAAGTAAAGCCGTTGAATTTGTTAATTGTGAAATCATGTGTTTGGAGTTCAAAGAGCTCTCCAGTTGTCAATTGATTGAAATGGAAAGTGAAAACAATATTAGTTCAGGTATTGAAATACCTACAACAGAAAAGATTTTGAAGAGTAGTTATTGTGATGATGAGTTTGTTGAGCTTGAAGCTCTAGAGGTGAATAAAAACATTAGAAATCATAAGATTAAATTGAGAAAAAGAATGATATTCACATTGAAGAAAAGTCCTTGGAATTCTATGACTTGTTTGATGCTTCAATTACCAGACAATACAAGAGAAGGAAAAGAAGATTTAAAACCTGTTGAAGTTGAAGATGAAGAGCAGCTTGCTCATGGGGGAGTGTTGATTGTGTGATCAACCTGCTAGAAATTTGCAACAACAAGTTTTGGCGCCATATCAGCCTTAAATTTCTAGAAGCATTTAAATGTGCAAGTAGTTTATTATTGTAATGTTTAGTTTTTTATATTATCTGATCATTCTTGGAATGCTTGATGGTTAGCAAACCAAGATGAGTCAAGTGGGTTGAGGGTCTGGTGCTACAAGTTGTAGCAGTAAGTTGCAAGCAACTTGCATACATAATGGTCTATATAAATGTATATTGTAATCTGGTTCAAGAAAGTGAAATCCAATAACCAACGTTTTGGTTTCACTTTATTTTTACTCTGAGATGTTCAGAGTGGTTAACATTAAAAGATAGTGAGATTTGTGTGGAAATTAATAAAACAGTAACCAACAGTCTCAGCCTGTTGGTTCTGCAGAATTCTGGATTTTCCAAAATTGATTCAAGCTTTATTTTTGGATTACACCAGGGAGATCTAAAGCCAACACCTAGCAGAAAAGAAAAAAAAGAAAAAAAAAAGAGACAGAATTAAATGTACATGTAAGATGTGGCCAAGATTAACCACAATGGCACTAGGAAGTGATTGGACTGTTAGCCATTTATCTTCTTTAAGGACTTGAAGCCCATTGATTTTCTCCCTGGATTAGAAGGGTGAGGAGGTTAAGGTCACTGTGTTTGGGTAATCCCAATGTTAAATTGGGTCTGAGCAAGGCGGATAGTGGTTGATTATCATCAACTGATCTCCACTGAGTTCCCTCCCAAAATAACCTGGTTCAAGCCTTCAGAAATTACATCCAAAATCCACAGCCCCAACTTCCTTAGCTCAATCAAATATGTTCCAGCCAACTCCCTGTAATAAAAACCAATAAATATTCACATATATATTAGATCAAACTTGGTACCAAAGTCAAAACTATTTCACTTGATCATCACACCTATATCTCGTTGGCTTTGCTGGCTAATTTTGGATATGATCCTGTAAAGGGTGACATGGGTGCCGCAGTTTGTCTCGCCGATAATGTATCTTTTCTCCAACGTAATTAACACTTGTGTATACTTTATAAACTGTCTTTATATCATCAGAATAAAATCTTTCAAGTTCTTTTGCTGGAAGTTGAAAGAACTCCTTCGCCACTTCCATTACATCCTGCATTAATTTGGCTGGAATCCCATGATTAATAACCTGCTTAATTAAAGACCAAATTTTTAGTGGTATTACTACAAAAAGAAGAATGTATATAATTAACAGAACTAGTGTGCAACCCTCGGCCTTTGTCCCAGCCACATCCCCAGACACTGACCCTGTCCCTAATCCTTTGTATTTTCAGTGGAACCAGGTTGATAATACACTGGTAACCTGGATCTACGCCACCATTAGTCCCACTATTTTGAAACATGTTATCCGGCCAATTTTCTATCCCACCGCGCGTGAGGTTTGGCAATCAATTGAGACACTTTTCCATGATCATGTGCAGGCTCGTTACATGGAGTATCGATCTGACTTTGTTCAGGCTCGTAAAGGCTCACGAACAATGTCAGATTATTTACAATATGTGCTTGGTTTGGCTGATAACTTGGATGCTATTAGCAGGGGTTTGAATGAGAATGATGTGGTTCTGCAGGTCCTGGATGGGCTTCCCCCAGATTATTCTGAGATTCTTACCGTTCTCACGGCCAAGGCCCCCTTGCCAAATTATTTTGAACTTCGTTCAACTTTGTTGGCTTATGAGTCTCGATTGACAAAGAACCATTCTACTTCTTCTTCTCTTTTTGACTCAAATCAAGTTTTCTTTGCTCAGGCAAGGGGTCGTGGGAACCGGGGTTTTCCAAAGAATCGTGGTGGTCGGGGAGAACCTTTTTCACCACGGCCACCATACACTCCAAACCAAAATGCCTCTTCTTTTAACAAATCAGGTTCTGCTCCTCGTCCTTCCTTCTCTCTTCGTCCTTCTTTTCCTCAGCCTCGGTCTTCTTCCAAATTTGTTCTTGGGCCTCCTCCGATCCAATGCCAGTTGTGTGATGGGTATCAACACAAGGCTAAATCATGTCCTCAATGCAACACCTCCTCATATGCTAGTGTTCATGAGCATCAGTCCCCAGTTTGGTATGCTGATACTGGTGCCACCAGTCATATGACTACTTCTCCGGACAATTTGGATTCCTTCTCCACCTATAATGGTTCTGATTCTGTTCAGGTCGGTGACGGTAAGTTTCTGCCCATCACCCATATTGGTTCGAATTTTTTTTGTTTTGGTTCCTTTGTTTTTTATTTACATGATGTTTTAGTGGTTCCTTCTCTCACAAAAAATCTGTTTTCTATTAAACATTCACCTTCGACAATTCTTGTTCCGTGAGTTTTGATTGTCTTGGTTTCACTGTGAAGGGACAACGCTTCAAGCACCATCTGATTCGGTGCAGTGATTCGAGGCCCCTTTATTCAGTTCGTGCTGCTAGTTCCTGTCTGACGTCCCTAGCAATGGCTCTTGCACATGCACGGGTGTCTTCAGAGCTGTGGCATCAGCGTCTGTGTCATCCCGGGAATCCAGTGATGGAGCAATTCCTCCACCAACACTCTTTCTTCGTTTCAAATAAAAGAATCCCATTTTGTCATGTTTGTCAACTTGGCAAGCAAACTGTGCTACCATATAAGTCTTCCAATGTTTTTAGTTCGGTTCCTTTTGAAATAATACATTCAGATGTTTGGTTCTCTTCTGTTGTTTCTGCAAGTGGTTTTAAGTACTATGTTATCTTTATTGATGAGTATACTCGGTTTAGTTGGATTTATCCGTTGCGTTATAAGCATGAAGTGTTTTCTTGTTTTACTCAATTTCACGCTGAAATTAAAACCCATCATAACTCTTCAATTCGATTTTTCAAAGTGATGGTGGGAGGGAGTTCTGTAATCATTCTTTTGATGAATTTTTAAGCACCAATGGCATCGTACGACGCGTCTCTTGTCCACACAGCTACCAACAAAACGGTTTGGCTGAGCATGCGCACAGGACGTTACTTAATGTTGTACGCTATGCTCTGTTTCAAGCTCATCTTCCATCAATTTTTTGGGTAGAGGCATTACGATATGTCAACTATATCCGCAATCGTTTACCCACAAGCACTCTATCTTGGTAGAGTTTTTATTCTCTTTTATATGGACACTCACCGGTTTTAGATAATATAAAGGTTTTTGGGTGTGCTTGTTATCCCCACAATTTGAGTCCTCAAAATCACAAACTCCTTCCACGCTCTAGTCTCCATGTCTTTCTCGGGCTCTCATCTTATCATAAAGGTTTCCGTTGTTATGATCCAAACTCACGCAACGTGGTGGTTTCCCGGAATGTTGTGTTTAATGAGAAACACTTTCCCTTTCATTCGACACCTATAGATACAACACCAAACGATCTTCTTTCTTTCCAACTGGAAGCAGTCTCACGTCTGCCCACAGCCTCAATAACGCCACTAGTTCCGTCACCAACACCACCTTCAGTTCCCAATCATGTACTCCCAGCGTTGTTGACTTCACCAGCACCTACAAATACCATACCCGATTCTTCTCCCACCGGTGTCTCACACTTGTCTTCTCCTCCTTCTTCTTCCAACTCACCAACACCGCCACCTGTTCGACAAAATGTCCCAACCCATCGCATGACCACTAGGGCCAAAGCGGGGATTGTCAAACCAATTCAAAAGCTTACCTTGATCACTTCTACCTTCTCCACTTAACCAAAGACTTATGCTCAGGCTGCCAAAGACAAAGCTTGGTGTGATGCCATGGACGAGGAAATACAGGCTCTTCATAAGAACCACACTTGGTTCTTAGTTCCAAAACCGTCACCTAATGTGAACATCATTGGTTCCAAGTGGGTTTTCAAGTAGAAGTACAAGTCTGATGCAACCTTGGAAAGGCATAAGGCAAGGTTAGTGGCACAGGGTTACTCACAGAAAGCAGGTGAGGACTTTGACGAGACCTACAGTCCCGTCATTCGCCCGGCAACAATCCGAGTAGTTTTGACAATTGCAGTTTCTAATGGGTGGTCGTTACGCCAGTTAGATGTCAAGAATGCGTTTTTGAACTGTGAAACACCCGTGTCCCAATTTGCAAATAAAAATACTTAATCAAAAGGAAATTACCAAAATGCCAATGAAACCCAGGACACGAAATCCAATGCCAAACATTATCCAAAATTCTTAACAAAACGAGATGTCATAAAGGATAAAGTCAACCCGGCATCCTGCCGATACATCATCAAATACCAAATCCCGACAACCCGCCGATAAAGTAATCAAAATCAAGATGACATCTCAACAAAATCCAATGCTGCGGAAGATGAAAATAAAATAAAGTTCAAAGTATAAAGTGAAATGCAAATCGGCTCTATGGATCCAACCGGGAGAAGAAGCACAGCTACCTGCTCGGATAACCACGTCCGTACTCTGGAAAGGTAGAAAGAGACTGCACGCTAACTAAGAGTCTGAAAAACAACGTTGGCGATTATGTGAGTCGCCTACTCAGTGAGCAGTATAAATCTAATTATGTAGGTTTGCAAAGCAAGTTCGAAAGGAAAGAAGAGATACAAGACAAGTATGCAGACATACA
Source organism: Turnera subulata (assembly GCA_028386065.3). Classification (NCBI taxonomy): domain Eukaryota; kingdom Viridiplantae; phylum Streptophyta; class Magnoliopsida; order Malpighiales; family Passifloraceae; genus Turnera; species Turnera subulata. Next base: position 182,945 of record JAKUCV010007755.1, on the reverse strand, counting down.
ACAACCAGTACTAACATGCCAGTGACATTCAAGCAAACAGTTCATTATTCTCCATCTGTTGTGTGTTAAATTCTCTTATTATGTTTATTATTCAGGGCCCCCTACTGTGTGCGTCGAGCTCGGTCCCGTCTCATGAGACAACCAGGCATAAGCCCAAATAAACCAGGCACGAAGCCCAAACATATCCATAGAGAGAGAGAGAGAGAGAGAGAGAGAGAAGGAGGGAGATAGAAAGGGGGAGGTAGAAGGAGGGAGGTAGAAACCGGTCTTCACAGACCCATATGCTAAGCCGCATATACCATGCTATCCCGCATGCAAACCCCGAGGGGTATCACTTCCCGCTCGAACCAACCGGTCATCAGCACACAGTAGCCTAACTTCTATTGTACATTGTTATTATTCATAAATTATGAGTTCATGTGTGCCAGGAGTTGTGATTTAACAGGGTAGTGTGAATAATCAACTCATTCATATATCCGGGTCTCCGACCCACAACACTTCACACAAAACACCCAAAATCACTCCACATGTTATGTTCCATAACAATCCAAAAATCATGCTCAAAAGCAAATAATAACACATAGGCACACAACATGGATCACAGCATGTTAGCAAACAGGGCATGCAACTCAAACAGACCAATCCAACAAGCTCATGCATACAAACATAAAGAAGACGTATAAAGTCACCTCAACGACGATTGTCCAGCGGGGCTTTTCCCAATACAGATCCTCTAGCTCTCGAAGTATTACCCGTGCCTGAATACCGGCACACACGACAAATTACAAACAATTACAATAAGCCGTGCATGCATGATAACTAAAATGCTCAACTGAGTTAAACCTGACCCTAACTAGCCAATTATGTAATTTCCGGGTCTAAGCCCGACATGGTGTTCTCTCACCTAAACTCCGAGTATCGGGACCTAAGGTTCACCGGGCTTAAGCCCAACTAAGTCCATAAGTAGTTTCCCGGGCCTTTGGCCCATTCCTTATGTTCTTTACGAGTTTCCGGGCCTAAAGCCCATCTAAGTCCAAATTCATTTCCGGGCCTAAGGCCCACTTCCCTAAGTCCATAATTAACCAAGTATGAAATTGGGCTCAAAGCCCGTTTCTTAAATCCAGGGGTTATTCAAAAGTTAAATATTGGGCCTGGCCCCGTTTTCCCTAAAACCGTTCTAAGGTCATCCCGAGCCCAACTGTTCCCGGCCTAAGGTTTTACCCGTGTCGGTAATTCTCGGCTATACACACTCACAATCCCGCACCCGGCATTCCACTAAATAACTTTAATTTCCGATACACAATTATACCTACATTAGTTATTACATGCCATCAATGAGTTTAAAAACATCAAATTACACATCGAGGTAATACCGTTAAATGTCAGAACAAAACCCGAGCCTTCGCCGGAAAATTCCCGAGCCTCGCCGGATTCCGGTGAACCTCGCCGGAACTTCACCAACAGCCAGAAACAACCCAACAACAACACTGCCACCATCCAAACATCACACAATTCAACAACCAACACAAACCGTTTTGAAAGATTAAAACCCGAATTAAAGACAAACTGTGGCAGTGGGACCTTACCCGAAAATCAACCAATCTGCTCGGAACCCGTCCACAGCCAATCTGAGCCGTGAAGCACCCCTGCCCGGAGAAGCACACACTCAGCACCCGAGCACCCCGCTGCCGGAACAACAACACACACTCACGTCAGCCACCAACGAACACCAACCTCACACGTCACGACAGCTGCCGACAATACCCACCAGACCACCAGCCAAGCCAACAAAACCAACCAACACGAGCCTCCACACGAACCACCGACAACTCAAGAGGGCGGCGGCGATTCGTCGGCCCACTGCTCCCACCGTCGCGCACAAAGCCCGGGACCGCCTCGCGTCTCCTTCTCCTTCCTCGACTCGGCAGCAGCGACCCGAGGCAAAGCGGCGGCTCAGCAAGAAGGCGACAAGGAAGGCAAAGGAACAATCTGGGGAGAGAGTTGCAGGGGAGGGGAGGAGAAGAGGGAGAGAGAGAAGAGATGGGGCGCCGTCGGGATAAAAAAGAGGAAGAAGAGGAAAGAAAAGAGAAGAGAAAAGAAAAAGAAGGAAGGGAGCGGCTAGGGTTTGGCCGCCCTAGTGGACGACCTGTCGTTCCACTTAGGCGCAGTCAACCCCCTGGTCAACGCGTCCCTCTTTTTTTTTTTAAAAAAAAACAAAACGACGTAGTTTCACTGAAACTACTTAGAAACTCATCTCCCAACTTCGAATCCCGATTTAACTCTAACGAAAGCCGAACCCTGAACAAAGCCAACTTAAAATTGACATTTCCAAGGAATAATAATTTATTTCCTCGACTAAAACTCGAAAATACCTCAAGGGCAAAATTGGAATAAATTCTGAAAATTCCATAAATCCAATTATGAAAATCTGGGGCGTTACTGTTCTACCCCACTTAAGGAAATTTCGTCCTCAAAATTACAAGATATGAAACATCAAAACAAATGGGGATACTGTTCCCGCATATGGGACTCAACCTCCCAAGTAGCCTCATTCGGGGAATGACGGCTCCATCTGACCCGAACCATAGGAATGGTACGACTCCTCAACTGCTGCACCTCCTGAGCCAAAATCTCCACCGGCTCCTCGACATAAGTCAAATCCTCATAAACCTCCACCTCGGTCGGGGATACAACATGACTAGGATCTGACCGATAACGCCTCAGCATCGAAACATGGAATACATCATGTATGCGCGACAGCTCCTCCGGTAAAGCCAACCTGTAGGCCAGCGGACCAATCCGCTCTATGATCTCATAAGGACCAATATAACGAGGGCTCAACTTGCCTTTCCTCCCAAACTGGATAACACCTCTCCAGGGAGCAACACAGAGGAAAACTCTGTCAGCTACCCTGTACTCCATCTCCCGACGATGCTTATCGGCAAAACTCTTTTGCCGGTCCTGAGTAGCTCTCATACACTTCTTAACCACCTCGATCTGATCAACAGTCTCCTAGACTAGGTCCGGACCAACCACCTGTCTCAGACCTTCCTCATCCCAACAGATCGGACTACGACACTTCCGCCCATACAAAGCCTCATAAGGCGCCATACCGATACTGGAGTGATACCCGTTGTTATAAGCAAACTCAACCAACGGTAATGTCTCATCCCAAGAACCACTAAAATTGAGCACACAAGCTCTAACCATATCCTCCAGCGTCTGTATGGTCCTCTCTGACTGCCCATCGGTCTGCGGATGGAATGCAGTACTGAAATTCAGCTTAGTACCTAAAGCTGACTGTAAGCTCTTCCAGAAGTGGGAAGTAAACCTCGGATCCTTGTCCGACACAATGGATAGTGGAACACCATGTAGACGGACAATACCCGAAACATATAACCTCTCCAGCTTATCCATTGTATCCGTCTGCTGAATCGGAAGGAAATGAGCTGACTTGGTCAACCTGTCAGCAATGACCCAGATGGCATCATGTCGACCCCGAGTCCTCGGTAACCCGATCACAAAGTCCATAGTGATATGCTCCCACTTCCACTGCAGAATAGTCAAAGATCTCAACATGCCGGTAGGAGCCTGATGCTCGGCTTTCACCTGCTGACAAGTCATACAACGAGCCACAAACTCCGCAACATCCTTCTTCATCCCGGGCCACCAATAATGACTCTTCAAGTTCTGGTACATTTTGGTGCTACCCGGATGCGTAGCATATGGTGCATTATGCGCCTCATCCATAATCCATCTCCTCAAATCATCAACATCCGGAACACACAATCGATCACCGGTCATCAAAGCACCATCCTCCCGGACATAGAAATTAGAACTCTCTCCACCGAGAGCCTTATCCCTCAACTCTGCTAAATGAGGATCACCATACTGCAACTCCATTATCTTATCCCGCAAGGTCGGTCGGATGCTCAAACTGGCTAGCAACGCCCCAGTAACATCCACCTCCAACTGTGCATCCAACGACCTCAGCTCCACCAAGGAAGGCAAAGCATAAGAAACTGGGTCCTCATCCGCAGAAGCCACTCTTTTCCGGCTCAATGCATCTGCAACAACATTGGCCTTGCCTGGATGGTACTCAATAGTACAATCATAATCCTTCAGAAGCTCAATCTAGCATCTCTGCCTCCTATTAAGCTCCCATTGGGTCATGATGTACTTCAAACTCTTATGATCTGTGAAGATCCGACACTTCTCACCGTATAGATGGTGTCTCCAGATCTTCAGAGCAAAGACCACAGCAGCTAACTCCAGATCATGGGTCGGATAGTTCCTCTCGTGCGTTCTCAACTACTTGGAGGCATAAGCAATCACCCGACCCTCCTGCATCAAAACACATTCCAAGCCCAGACCAGAAGCATCACTGAACACCGTGTACTCCACTCCGGGTCTCGGAACAGTCAAAATCGGTGCAGAAGTCAACCGACTCTTCAACTCCTCAAAACTCTTCTGACAACTGTCATCCCAAGCAAAAGTACAGTCTTTCCTCAACAGCTTAGTCATAGGACCCGCTATTAAGGAAAAACCCTCAATGAACCTCCGGTAGTAACCAGCAAGTCCAAGAAAACTCCGTATCTCAGATACACTCTTCGGTGGCTCCCAATCCATGACTGCCTTAATCTTGGCTGGATCCACCTTAATGCCCTCACCGGACACTATATGCCCAAGAAATGCGACCTCATCCAACCAAAACTCACACTTGCTGAGCTTGGCATAGAGCTGCTCTTCTCTCAACCTCTGCAAAACCTGTCTCAAGTGGTCCTCATGTTCGGCCTTACTACTCGAGTATACCAAGATATCATCAATGAACACTACCACAAACCGGTCTAGAAATTCATGGAAGACCTGTTGCATCATACACATGAACACTGCTGATGCATTCGTCAGCCCAAATGGAACAACCACAAACTCATAATGACCATACTGAGTGCGGAATGCAGACTTCGGTATGTCCTGCTCTGCAATCCGAACCTGATGGTAGCCAGATCGCAGGTCAATCTTCGAGAATACGGATGCACCCTGCAACTGATCGAACAAATCATCAATCCTGGGCAAAGGATACTTGTTCTTCACAGTCACCTTGTTCAACTGCCTATAGTCCACACACATCCGCATACTGCCATCCTTCTTCTTCACAAACAAGACCGGGGCACCCCATGGTGAGATGCTCGATCTAATAAAACCCTTATCCAACAACTCCTCCAACTGTTTCTTCAACTCCTGAAGTTCTGCCGGAGTTATTCTGTAGGGTGGTATAGAAATAGGTGCAACTCCCGGTACCAAATCAACTGTATACTCCACCTCCCGCTCCGGAGGCAACCCAGGTAGATCATCAGGAAATACATCGGGAAACTCCCGAACAATTGGGATATCCTCCTCCAGGTACTGGTACCGAAGAATCGACCACATGGGCTAGAAAAGCATCACAACCCTCTCGGATCATCCTGAAAGCTTGGATGGCCGAGATACAACACGCCGATAGAACTCTTCACTCTCCAACGAACACCAATCTACGCCCCAACAGAGAAGACAAAGACACTTCCCTGGCCCGACAATCAACTACTGCTTGGTGTTTGGACAACCAATCCATGCCTAAGATAACATCAAACTCTCCCAAGTCCATGACAGCAAGATCAGAAGGAAAACTCTCACTATGATACTCTATCGATACATCTCTACAAACTCGATCAACAACTACTATATCTCTAGTGGGTAAACGGACTCTCAGGGGTCTACTAAGATTATCATCCTCTATGTTATGAGTAGTCATGAATGCACGTGATACAAAAGAATGTGTTGAGCCTGGATCAACTAAAGCATGTGCATACTGACCAAAAACCATAAAGGTACCTACTATAACCTCTGGAGCATCAGCAGCCTCCTCCCGGGTGATGGCATAAACCCTAGGAGCTGCAGCAGACTGAGTCGCACCTCCGCAGTTCGAAGCTCCAGAACCCCCACGACCTCGACCATGCTATCCGCCACCCCTGTTTGGACCAGAAGAAACAGCACCACTAGCCACAGAACTCTGTACTGTATACTGGGAACCACTGCCACCATTATCCTTAATCCACTTGTAGCAAGATGACTTCTGGTGTCCCGGCTTATTGCAATACCAGTATGTACCCGAGAATCGTGCCGAGAACCCCCGTCCCTAAGAGCCAGACTGATAGGACCGTCCTCCTGAGGATCTGCCTAGTCCACCCTGATAACTCTGCCCTCGAGACTTCTTCGAACCCTGGTAAGAAGAACTCTGTCCACCAGAATAATCTGCACCTCCGGCATCAGAATACTGCCTCTTCTGTCCTGAAGTAGATGACTGCTTCCTCTGCTCGGCTGTCCGAGCCTCCTTCCCGATCAACTGGACCCTCTCAGCATCAAAAGCAGCCTCACAAACTGCCTCCCAAGTCTTGTGCCCTCCACCAGCCACAGCTAATGCCAATTCTGTACGTAAGCCGTTAACAAACCGCCTACACTTAGTCACCTCATCGGGCACAAACTCCCTAGCATAAGAGAGAAGGATGCCGAACCGGATCCGAAAAGCTGATACAGTCTCATCTAGTCCCTGCTTCACCTCAAGAAAATGCTTCTTCTGCTCCTCCAGAAAACCAACAGTAAGAAACTTCTTGTAGAATTTCTCCTTGAAATCCTCCCAAGGCATCTCCACAGGCTTCGGTAGGTTGGCCACAAGTTCCTGCCACCACGTCAAAGCATACCCCGTGAACTTGTGTGCCGCAAATCGAGCCCTCTGCTCAGGTGCACAAGTGAACTTCTCTAGAACATTCTCCACCTAGCGAAACCAATCATCAAACTCCTTGGCTTTGCCCTCCTCACCAGAGAATTCCTTGACTGCCGACTTATCCATGTGCTTATACCCACTCTCCATACCACCTGCTGCAGTAGGTGCTACCGGCTGGGCACCCTGCTGCTGCTGCTGGAACTGCTGCCACTGTAAAAAGGCCTGATACTACTGGAACGCTGGGTCCACAACAGGTGGTACGGGTGGTACAACATTCTGTCCTCCTCCACCTGCAGTATTATTCCCTGCTGCATCATTGTTCCCCTGACCAACGGGAACCTGCATCATCGACACATTATCGGAGACATGAGTAGCGGCGTCATCCTCAGCATTGTGCTGCCCCTGGTGATCCATATCAACGCCTATATGAATGCAAATGAGTCAAAAACACTTTCAATGTCATAAATCCGGAAACAGGCTTAAACACGGAAATCACTTGAAAACAAGGTTTAAAACACTTTTTAAAACCAAGGATCTGAAGCCTGCTCCGCTACCAAGCTGAAACACCCGTGTCCCAATTTGCAAATAAAAATACTTAATCAAAAGGAAATAACCAAAATGCCCCTAAAACCCAGGACACGAAATCGAATGCCAAACATTATCCAAAATTCTTAACAAAACGAGATGTCATAAAGGATAAAGTCAAACCGGCTTAACAAGCCATGAGTCAACCCGGCATCCTGCCGATACATCATCAAATACCAAATCCCGGCAACCCGCCGATAAAGTAATCAAAATCAAGATGACATCTCAACAAAATCCAATGCAGCGGAAGATGAAAATAAAATAAAGTTCAAAGTATAAAGTGAAATGCAAATTGGCTCTATGGATCCAACCGGGAGAAGAAGCACAACTACCTGCTGGGATAACCACGTCCGTACTCTGGAAAGGTAGAAAGAGACTGCACGCTAACTAAGAGTCTGAAAAACAACGTTGGCGATTATGTGAGTCGCCTACTCAGTGAGCAGTATAAATCTAATTATGTAGGTTTGCAAAGCAAGTTCGAAAGGAAAGAAGAGATACAAGACAAGTATGCAGACATACAACAACCAGTACTAACATGCCAGTGACATTCAAGCAAACAGTTCATTATTCTCCATCTGTTGTGTGTTAAATTCTCTTATTATGTTTATTATTCAGGGCCCCCTACTGTGTGCGTCGAGCTCGGTCCCGTCTCATGAGACAACCAGGCATAAGCCCACATAAACCAGGCACGAAGCCCAAACATATCCATAGAGAGAGAGAGAGAGAGAGACAGAGAGAAGGAGGGAGATAGAAAGGGGGAGGTAGAAGGAGGGAGGTAGAAACCGGTCTTCACAGACCCATATGCTAAGCCGCATATACCATGCTATCCCGCATGCAAACCCCGAGGGGTATCACTTCCCGCTCGAACCAACCGGTCATCAGCACACAGTAGCCTAACTTCTATTGTACATTGTTATTATTCATAAATTATGAGTTCATGTGTGCCAGGAGTTGTGATTTAACAGGGTAGTGTGAATAATCAACTCATTCATATATCCGGGTCTCCGACCCACAGCACTTCACACAAAACACCCAAAATCACTCCACATGTTATGTTCCATAACAATCCAAAAATCATGCTCAAAAGCAAATAATAACACATAGGCACACAGCACGGATCACAGCATGTTAGCAAACAGGGCATGCAACTCTAACAGACCAATCCAACAAGCTCATGCATACAAACATAAAGAAGACGTATAAAGTCACCTCAACGACGATTGTCCTGCGGGGATTTTCCCAATACAGATCCTCCAGCTCCCGAAGTATTACCCCGTGCCTAAATACCGGCACACACAACAAATTACAAACAATTACAATAAGCCGTGCATGCATGATAACTAAAATGCTCAACTGAGTTAAACCCGACCCTAACTAGCCAATTATGTAATTTCCGGGTCTAAGCCCGACATGGTGTTCTCTCACCTAAACTCCGAGTATCGGGACCTAAGGTTCACCGGGCTTAAGCCCAACTAAGTCCATAAGTAGTTTCCCGGGCCTTTGGCCCATTCCTTATGTTCTTTACGAGTTTCCGGGCCTAAAGCCCATCTAAGTCCAAATTCAATTCCGGGCCTAAGGCCCACTTCCCTAAGTCCATAATTAACCAAGTATGAAATTGGGCTCAAAGCCCGTTTCTTAAATCCAGGGGTTATTCAAAAGTTAAATATTGGGCCTGGGCCCGTTTTCCCTAAAACAGTTCTAAGGTCATCCCGAGCCCAACTGTTCCCGGCCTAAGGTTTAACCCGTGTCGGTAATTCCCGGCTATACACACTCAAAATCCCGCACCCGGCATTCCACTAAATAACTTTAATTTCCGATACACAATTATACCTACATTAGTTATTACATGCCATCAATGAGTTTAAAAACATCAAATTACACATCGAGGTAATACCGTTAAATGTCGGAACAAAACCCGAGCCTTCGCCGGAAAAATCCCGAGCCTCGCCGGAAAATTCTCGAGCCTCGCCGAATTCCGGTGAACCTTGCCGGAACTTCACCAACAGCCAGAAACAACCCAACAACAACACCGCCACCATCCAAACATCACACAATTCAACAACCAACACAAACCGTTTTGAAAGATTAAAACCCGAATTAAAGACAAACTGTGGCAGTGGGACCTTACCTGAAAATCAACCAATCTGCTCGGAACCCGTCCACAGCCAATCTGAGCCGTGAAGCACCCCTGCCCGGAGAAGCACACACTCAGCACCCGAGCACCCCGCTGCCGGAACAGCAACACACACTCACGTCAGCCACCAACGAACACCAACCTCACACGTCACGACAGCTGCCGACAATACCCACCAGACCACCAGCCAAGCCAACAAAACCAACCAACACGAGCCTCCACATGAACCACCGACAACTCGAGAGGGCGGCGGCGATTCGTCGGCCCACTGCTCCCACCGTCGCGCACAAAGCCCGGGACCGCCTCGCGTCTCCTTTTCCTTCCTCGACTCGGCAGCAGCGACCCGAGGCAAAGCGGCGGCTCGGCGAGATGGCGACAAGGAAGGCAAAGGAACAATCTGGGGAGAGAGTTGCAGGGGAGGGGAGGAGAAGAGGGAGAGAGAGAGAGAGAGAGAAGAGATGGGGCGCCGTCGGGGTAAAAGAGAGGAAGAAGAGGAAAGAAAAGAGAAGAGAAAAGAAAAAGAAGGAAGGGAGCGGCTAGGGTTTGGCCGCCCTAGTGGACGACCTGTCGTTCCACTTAGGCGCAGTCAACCCCCTGGTCAACGCGTCCCTCTTTTTTTTTAAAAAAAAAAAATAAAACGACGTAGTTTCACTGAAACTACTTAGAAACTCATCTCCCAACTTCTAATCCCGATTTAACTCCAACGAAAGCCGAACCCTGAACAAAGCCAACTTAAAATTGACATTTCCAAGGAATAATAATTTATTTCCTCGACTAAAACTCGAAAATACCTCAAGGGCAAAATTGGAACAAATTTCGAAAATTCCATAAATCAAATTATGAAAATCCGGGGCGTTACAAACGGTCATCTGCAGGAAGATGTGTATATGAGGCAACTACCAGGGTTCGTTGATCCAGCTCGGCCTGAGTATGTCTGTAAATTGCAACGAGCACTCTATGGTCGAAATAAGCGCCACGCGCCTGGTACCAGCGTTTTGCTCAATTTCTTCTTTCTCAAGGATTTTTTACTTGCAAATCAGATGCGTCTCTTTTTATTTTGCAATCTGATCAGGGCGTTGCTTATCTCTTACTGTATGTCGACGATATTTTGCTCACTGCTTCAACATCAGTTCTTTTGGACAACTTACTTTCTTTATTGAAGCAGGAATTTCTCATGACAAACATGGGTCCTTTACATTATTTCTTTGGCTTACAGATTTCTCATGCTCAAGAAGGTTTATTTTCGTACCAAAAAAAGTGAGACGCCCCGATCCGTATTTACCGTTATACACAGTAAACACGTGGGACCACATACTATTACAGAAACCACAGCGGTAAATATCACAAAGTCAATAGTAATAATACAATATCAGTACTCGTCCCGGTACGGAGACATTATTACAATAAGCAACAGAAGCAGAGTAACAAAATGCAAGCAGCGGAAGTCTTAATACAACACAAAAATAGGTAGCAATATGAATAAGATGCAACGCAGGATGGATCTGGGCCTGGCAGAGGGTGCGCCACAGCTTGCCTCGATTGTACCTGAATGATGCAGCAACAACCCTAGAATTCCACTAGGATCACCTCTGCAACTAATCGATCCCAAGACCTCCAATCTCCAATCAAACTAGGGTTTAGTATCCCTATTCTTCACCTCCTAAACTCAAAGGATTAGGCAACAAACAATGAGGAATACAAGGAATTGATTAATCACCACAAGTAAACCACTTGATAAGAGAAATCAATCCTAAAGAGTAAAGCCAAGAGAATCCCTCTCTTGTTTTTTGATTGAATCTCTCAATCAAGAAGAACACTAAAGGTAAGCATTTAGCTTCCTAAAATCACTCAAACTTCATGTATATTCTCATGTATAATCTGATTTCAAACTTGATACATGGTTGGCTTTTATAGAAGTCAAAAAGCAAAGGATTGAATTGAAAATACAAGCACTAAACAAGCACTAAATATCTTTTGATTTCTTTAATGCACACCAACCACACTAACACCAACCACACTAGTGGGAATCTTTAGCTCCAAAGTAAATTTTCCAACCTGAAAATGAATAGTAAATTCCGGCAGTGAATAGTAATTTTCGGCGTGAACAGTAACTTTCGGGTTGAACGGTAAATAACGGCTACTTTTGACTTGAATCCTTCAAAATGCTCACAAACTTAGGAATCTCTTTAAATTCATCTCCAAACTTGTCCAACTTATCTTCTTGTAATTCCCGATTGACCCAAACTTGAGCATAATGTAGCATGCGATTCTTTATCATCTTCAATCGAGCCCTTGTGACTGGTCCTTGAGGAAAGCTGTCATACCCCCGCTTAAGCATGACCGGCCAGGCACCGTGTGAACCCACATCGTGCCACAAGGTACCCCAAGGCCTATACGCGAACACATAGAAGCTAGTCACCTTTGCCTAGCGGGTTACTAACCAAAACACGAGCGCAGTGTAAATGGAAGCGAAACAACATTCGCAAAGGCAACAGAAAATACTAATTATGTAAACTCATTTATTAAGCCATATCCACTAATGTTATAAAATTCTTGCTACAAGGGGCATTACCACTTATAATCCAAGTTATAACCTCTTTAGCAAAATATTACAATTTAACAACCAATTGAATGACCATCCCGGCTATACCCATCGACCTACTGCCCGTACACTCAATCTCACACCTGCAAGACAAGGGGAGAAGGGGGGTGAGTATAAAACTCAGTAAGCAAATGTGCACACAAGCAATAACCACCCAAAGCATGCAATGCATAGCAAACGTGCATCCAATCAGCAAGGTAACTGGTCCTCCGTGATCAGGCCCACGGGTAAGCCAAGTGATGTACTCCGGGCCTACTTGCATAACCCGGCAGCCCTGCACACATGCACAACCGAATCCCACAGCCCCACGTACGAGGCATAACCGAATAGCCAACAATGTGCATATGGCTTGCTACCGAGGCACACACAGCGCCCTTTGTAGCACCACCCTTTGGCCAAGCGGATCCCACACCGCAATGACCCAACCTGTCAATAATACCAAGCGGGAATAATCCTTCGCAAGGTTCCATAACCTATTATGTGGCGCACATCACAAGTGGCCACCAATCTCTCGGTACGTACAAGCCCCGCTTGCACTACCCACATGATCCATTGGCCAACGATCTCCATGAATGCAATGATGCAAATGCAAATGATGCATAGCCCCTTGGGCACAACCAGCAGACCAACCATTAGTCAATAATCAATAACACATGCACCATAAGTGCCAATACCATGCCAACCAAGCAATTGGGCTATCTGCCCAGCAAGCACACGATGGCAATTGTCACAAGTACGCATCACCTACTTACCTAACATTTTAGCACAACCATACCAATCATTCCCTCCCTTTGGAGCCCTTGGGCATCCTGGGATCATAAGCTCCTGTCACAAACATATAAAGTCACATCATAACCCAAGTACAGCAAGCATAGCATGTAAACCACAATCTAATTACACAACACTTATCTATCCCCAATTCAGGCAGAAGCTGCCCTGCACCAGCAGTGACTTCAACCCGAAATAAAAAGCTCTTAACGGATGAACCAGGTTCGGGCCTCAAAATAAGCGTTTTAGCCCTATGTCTCAGCTTTCCAGAACACCAAAGAAAAACCTAATCCGAGCTCTGTAGCCTCAGATATGCCTTCAATACCAACACTGGGTCAAGCAGCATGACTGCTACTGGATAGTCGCAGCACAGTCAATTTGGAGAGTCCATAACTCTCTCATTTCTACTTCAAAACCTACATAACCTGTACCATATTAAAGCTACAGATGTTAGCTAATCATAGGCTTTGGTTTCACTCAATTTCAACTGGTATTTTGGCCGGAATCCTCATTTTAGTGTCCAGGAGTCAGTCTGCCCGAGAGCAGAACCCTAGGCTCACTTCTCTCCTTTTTCCTCTCTTCTCCTCTCTTTCTCTCTTCTCTATCCTTAGCCACGATTTTAGTCTGATCATAATGGGTGAGAGGTGCTTGCTCTCACCTCTTAAGTCCTGCCCAAGTAGATGACTCATCACCCCTCTTGCCACCAACACACATCTAGGTGCCACTTGCACCAAAAATGCCACCTCGTGCTTGTTTTCCAACCTATTGTTTTGTGGCAACCAACCTACTAGCTTGCACACCAAAACCACCAGCAGCTTATTCCCGAGCTACATGTCTCATTCTGATTGGTCGATTTGGCCAATTACGTATTTACCCTCATCGGGCCCAATTGTGCACCGACGGACACCCCGGTGCCCCCGTTGTGCACCATTTCGTGCCAACTCGAGCCAACGGGTATCTCCCTTGGGCAATTATGCCTCCAATGCACCAATTGCACCTAGGTAACACATTTCCAACACTAACCAACCTTTATCAACCGATTATATAGGTCGAGTACTCGGTAACCCTAAACAGGCCAACCGTGCCATCGGGTCACCGCGAACCCATTTGTGCACACTAGGCCAAGCCTAAGTGCTCCATTATCCTTAATCCGACACTCGCACATGTTACCGAGCTTAGACCCATACCAACATAACCTACAAGAGCATCCTCAAAGGACGAGTAACACCCGACTCCATTCATTTAAGTATCCCTCTAGGCACCTAGGTGTACCTGGGGTATCACATCATCCCCTCCTTCAAAAATTTCGTCCGCGAAATTCAGATGTTACTGTATCCTTACAGATAACATTAACCCGTTTGTGTAACTCTCAATCATCTTCCCGAATATGCTCATATGTTATCCCATTATTCCTCATTACTTCCAATATATCTGTTCTTGCTACTCAGCTCTTAACTCATTCCATTGTATCTCCAATCCATTTACCTCGAAATTCTTTCTCGAGTTCAACCTCAACTCCTTAATGTCTCCCAAGCTTGATACTTGTAATGTACGATCCAATTGTACAATCCTCATACATCCTTATGATCATATCTCACATTAACCCATTTCACAAACCTTGACTATTCAATTGGAATTTTATAGATTCTAGTTCTATCGACTACCTAGCATTTCCTGCCACGGTACAGATGGATAGGCTAAATAGTACTTGCATATTTCTTTCAAAACATTATAAATTGTGGCCACATAGTAAAAGTAAATAAAATAGTGCAATGTACTGCTAACCTTCCAAATCTGATCGTACAAGCTCCTCCCATAACTCTTCAACACGATATATAGCTCATTAAGCTACCATAATCCATATGCTCATTCTCTCATCACTAATACCTCCTTTCTCTTGTTCGCCCCATAATGGTGCACTACCTGCACTCAACCATGCCAATTGTCCGTCAAGGCCAATTATCCCTTCTGGCCACAAAATCTGCTACCCGCACGCCGCTACACCAATCGACCAACAAGGCCAACTGTCCCAGCCAAACCTCAAAATGCTCTACTCGTATACTAGTACGCATAATCAAGCTCTAGTCGGCCAAGCGAGTCTATTGCCCTAACTGGGCAAGAATTCCCCTTGTACTTGGCAAATCTTGATTGGCTATGGCCATATGAACACCAATTGCACTAATTGGCGCACCAATTGCCTTAGCAGCGCACCAATTGGGCATCAACAGCGCTGCAGCGTGCCAACTATGCATCAACAGCACTATAGCATGCCAATTGCGCACCAACAGCACTGCTGCAAGCCAATAGCATCCCAAATAAGCGAATCACGCTTCCGCAGCGCCACTCCGCTTATACCTCACAAAAAGATGAAGTACTTCACACACATATCAAAGTAACCCAAACCAACTCAAATACCCTCACCTGTGGTATTTGTCCAGACCATTCATAAACCTTCCCTTCTTATGTTACTACTTGTAACACTTAAAATTCCAACACAAACATCATGCATCCTTTATTGCAAGTTGTAAACCAAAACTCTACAATCACAACCATTTCCCTCATACCTTGCTCATCCTTAGGTTCTGCAATATTATCCACTATGCTTTAAACATTTCCAAATCCACAACATCATTGCTTACTTCCTTTAGTACCACATTCTCAACCATTTCATGCGCACTTAACTTGTCCATGAATTTTCCGATTTGCATATCAAGCAAACAAAAAAATAGAACAACATATAAAACACAAACAAAATATATAAGACATAAGTCTCTCACCAAACCCCCAACCTCTAACTCGATGGGTACTAGCCAAGACTCAACAGCCTATGCCCCTTAGCAAAATTTTATAACTATGCTCCGCTACCATTCTGTCACGCCCCCGCTAAAGCATGAACGGCCAGGCACCATGTGCACCCACATCGTGCCACAAGGCACCCTAAGGCCTATAATCGAACACATAGAAGCTAGTCGCCCTTGCCTAGCGGGTTACTAACCAAAACTCAAGCGCAGCGTAAACAGAAGCAAAACAACATTCGCAAAGGCAACAGAAAATATTAATGATATAAACTCATTAATTAAGCCATATCCACTAATGTTATAAAATTCTTGCTACAAGGGGCACTACCACTTACCATCCAAGTTATAACCTCTTTAGCAAAATATTACAATTTAACAACCAATTGAATGACCATCCCGGCTATACCCATCGACCTACTGCCCGTACACTCAATCTCACACCTGCAAGACAAGGGGAGAAGGGGGGTGAGTATAAAACTCAGTAAGCAAATGTGCACACAAGCAATAACCACCCAAAGCAGGCAATGCATAGCAAACGTGCATCCAATCAGCAAGGTAACCGGTCCTCCGTGATCAGGCCCACGGGTAAGCCAAGTGATGTACTCCGGGCCTACTTGCATAACCTGGCAGCCCTGCACACATGCACAACCGAATCCCACAGCCCCACGTACGAGGCATAACCGAATAACCAACAATGTGCATATGGCTTGCTACCGAGGCACACACAGCGCCCTTTGTAGCACCACCCTTTGGCCAAGCGGATCCCACACCGCAATGACCCAACCTGTCAATAATACCAAGCGGGAATAATCCTCCGCAAGGTTCCATAACCTGTCATGTGGCGCACATCACAAGTGGCCACCAATCTCTCGGTACGTACAAGCCCTGCTTGCACTACCCACATGATCCATTGGCCAACGATCTCCATGAATGCAATGATGCAAATGCAAATGATGCACAGCCCCTTGGGCACAACCAGCAGACCAACCATTAGTCAATAATCAATAACACATGCACCATAAGTGCCAATACCATGCCAACCAAGCAATTGGGCTATCTGCCCAGCAAGCACACGATGGCAATTGTCACAAGTACGCATCACCTACTTACCTAACATTTTAGCACAACCATACCAATCATTCCCTCCCTTTGGAGCCCTTGGGCATCCTGGGATCATAAGCCCCTGTCACAAACATATAAAGTCACATCATAACCCAAGCACAGCAAGTATAGCATGTAAACCACAATCTAATTACACAACACTTATCTATCCCCAATTCGGGCAGAAGCTGCCCTGCACCAGTAGTGACTTCAACCCGAAATAAAAAGCCCTTAACGGATGAACCAGGTTCGGGCCTCAACATAAGAGTTGTAGCCCTATGTCTCAGCTTTCCAGAACACCAAAGAAAAACCTAATCCAAGCTCTGTAGCCTCAGATATGCCTTTAATACCAATACTGGGTCAAGCAGCATGACTGCTACTGGACAGTCGCAACATAGTCGATTTGGAGAGTCCATAACTCTCTCATTTCTACTCCAAAACCTAAATAACTGGTTCCATATGAACGCTACAGATGTTAGCTAATCATAGGCTTTGGTTTCACTCAATTCCAACTGGTATTTTGGCCGGAATCCTCATTTTAGTGTCCAGGAGTCAGTCTGCCCGAGAGCAGAACCCTAGGCTCACTTCTCTCCTTTTTCCTCTCTTCTCCTCTCTTTCTCTCTTCTCTATCCTTAGCCACGATTTTAGTCTGATCATAATGGGTGAGAGGTGCTTGCTCTCACCTCTTAACTCCTGCCCAAGTAGATGACTCATCACCCCTTTTGCCACTAACACACATCTAGGTGCCACTTGCACCAAAAATGCCACCTCGTGCTTGTTTTCCAACCTATTGTTTTGTGGCAACCAACCTACTAGCTTGCACACCAAAACCACCAGCAGCTTATTACCGAGCTACATGTCTCATTCTGATTGGTTGATTTGGCCAATTACGTATTTACCCTCATCGGGCCCAATTGTGCACCGACGGACACCCCGGTGCCCCCGTTGTGCACCATTTCGTGCCAACTCGAGCCAACGGGTATCTCCCTTGGGCAATTGTGCCTCCAATGCACCAATTGCACCTAGGTAACACATTTCCAACACTAACCAACCTTTATCAACCGATTATATAGGTCGAGTACTCGGTAACCCTAAACAGGCCAACCGTGCCATCGGGTCACCGCGAACCCATTTGTGCACACTAGGCCAAGCCTAAGTGCTCCATTATCCTTAATCCGACACTCGCACATGTTACCGAGCTTAGACCCATACCAACATAACCTACAAGAGCATCCTCAAAGGACGAGTAACACCCGACTCCATTCACTTAAGTATCCCTCTAGGCACCTAGGTGTACCTGGGGTATCACAAAAGCTAATGGCGTCATCACCTTCTTGAGTTCCACTTGGTGTTGGTTTGCTCGTATCACTGAACTATGTACAATCAAACTACGTGACCGAGTCACGCAGGCGAGGGGTGAGTCCGAATGCTCACCAGGTAAATTCCATAAGCAAATATACATACACAAGCAATCGATAATAAGCAAGTCACATCAACAACAATTAACTATGGTACTCACAACCTTAAATAACACACTTTGTGATTCTAGACACGCTATTCTAATTTTATTATCAGGGCCCCTATCACTAGTTAAATGGTGGCCGTCGCCAGGTAGTCAAGCTAGCTAGCCCGTGGACCCCGCCCTGGTACCTCCATGTAATAACTGGCACAGACAGGGAGCAGACCTCAAGCACACTCTCCCCTAGCGCCTAAATAAAAATTGGTACAGACAGGGAGCAGACCCCAAGCACACTCTCTCCCAGCACCATAAAAATAAGACTACCATCAGGCTATTCCAACATTTAACCGTGACTTATTAGATGTCTAAGTGTTTTCAATTTTATTATTTCTTTTCCCTCGACTAGTTACTACATTTCTATTATCCGACCATTATCTCATTATCCCGGGCAGGCTCGCAACCTCTCCGCTCGTCTGGATAATACCAACTTATTCCAAACTGTCATCCCATACTAGTACCCCCGGTACTCAACTCACACTATTCTCACAGTCAACAACAATATCAACAAACTCAACAGTAGCAATAATTCAACAACATCAATGGAAACAATTATCAACTTAATTCATCTCACAAGAAACCATTCACAGCCACAAAGTATCATACCAGCAAATATCACACATAGTAACAAAGAGCAACTTGATATCACGGGCAGTATATAAATATTTACTTATCCTCACATTTGCCGATAAATTCTTCCGAAAACTCTTCCTCTGGTTCCGGTACCACGTGCTCGTTCACGTTATCAAATCCTATATATAATTAATAACAAATACACAGTCACACAAATGCACAATAAACATGATATGCATATGATTATTATTCCGTCGTCATCATCGTTCACCATTTATTTTCAGTGTCAAAAATATACCTCACTCATACCCGGTTATTATTCCGATATTAATACTTTGGTAATACCCTTTTTAAAATTATTTTCTTAAGTATATACTTTTCCAAAAATAATTATTTTCTATATAATATATCATATAATCTTTTTCAAGTATTACTCCTTATTATTATTATTATTTTCTATTTTATTCCCTTTTTCCAGAATTTTATTTTCTCTTTTCTTCTCTTTTTTTTTTTAAACTGGACTGGGCCAAATAGTACAAGCCCAGTCTACTACATAAGCCAAACCTAAGCCCCAGGAAGGAGCCCAGGTGCAGGCCCACGTAGCAGACCCAGCTGTACAGCCCGGCCCGAAGCGCTCCAGCCCATCTCATGCCCTAACAGATTCGGGTCAAACCCACTGCCACTGGGTCGACCCCCCCGATCAGATGGGTTTCTTCAACCCGCAACTCACCTAGTTGCAGCGAGGCGGCGGCCCACTCGAGGTGAGGCGGCGTAGGACGAGCGATGGCGAGGTGTGACGACGGTGATGCAGGAGGCGGCGACGAGCAGGATGGTGGTGGAAGGAGACGTCGCGGCTGCTGGTGTGCGACTCGATGGCGGCGTGCTGTTGCGTCGGGTCTGCGGGCGGCGAGGGTGAGGCGGTGACGTCGGGTCGCGTCCGGTGGCTTCTGCAGGTTGTAAGGACGGCGGTGTTGCTGGCTGAGGTGGTCGCGCAACGAAGGGAGATGCGACGCCGTCAGTTCGGTGGTGCTGCAGGTGGTGGTGTCGGTCGGTGGTGGTTCTCGGTAAGGAAGAAGAGAAGAAGAAAGGAAGGAAAGAGGGGTGTGGGGGTTGTTGTCAAAACGACGTAGTTTAGGGCTGGGTGTGTGTTCCTTTGTTGTTATTTTTTTCTTTTCTTGCTTGATTTTATGAGGTTTGCACTGGGTTTCTTTGGGTTGCAGAGAGTGAAGAAGGGTACAGGTAGTGAGTTTGCTGAGGAGAGTGAGGGAAGGTGATACTGGGTTTGTGTGTGGCATGCAGAACAAATGTGTTTTTTTTTTAAAGTCAGAAAAGAAGAAACAACTAATTGTGGCAGACAAACGGGAAAAAGAAAATGTGTCGGTGCAACGGTTAACTGAGCAGACGTTGCAGTTGTCTTTACATCAAGGTGAGCTTCTGTTGGATGATGAACAGACGTTGTACCGTACCATTGTTGGTGCGCTACAGTACCTAACATTCACAAGGCCAGACATTTCTTTTATTGTGAATCAGGTATGTCAGTTTATGCACCAACCAACGACGGTTCATTGGAAAGCTGTGAAGCGAATTCTTAGATATCTTTGGGGAACTCAGGATAGGGGTTTTATTATTCGGCCTGTCAATATTCGGAATATGGTGGCTTATAGTGATACAGACTGGGCAGGATGTCTTAATACCAGAAGATCAACAACTGGTTTCAGTGTTTACATTGGTCAAAATTTGGTTTCATGGTCTGCTAAGAAACAGCACGTTGTTTCAAGAAGCAGTGCTGAATCTGAATACAGGGCATTGGCTAGTACTGTGGCTGATGTTTGTTGGCTGCGCACTCTGCTTTCAGAACTCGGGTATGCACCTGCTCTTCCAATAGTGGTGCACTGCGACAACAAGTCTGTAACCTTTTTAGCAAACAATCCGGTTCAACATCAACGCACAAAGCATCTTGAAGTGGATTTGCACTTCGTGCGGGAAAGAGTTCATTGGATGCATATTTTTGTTTCACATGTCGAAGCATCTCAGCAATTAGTTGATATTTTTACAGAATCATTAGGGGTATCTCTGTTTGAGCAATTATGTACCAATTTAAGTTTGACATCTTCTACCACCCTCAAATTGAGGGGGAGTGATAAGGGATAACCATTGGTGGCTAGTTAGGTTAGGTTTTGTAACCTGTTTATACTAGGATTCTCTTGTATATGTTTATCAGTAAATATTTATATATACAACAGAACTGTGATTGACACAGTATCCTGAATATTCACGGCCTACTTTCAGGGGGTAATATGTAAAGATTCTGGCACAGCCTGAAGGTCACATCTACGAGAAAGGAGTTTCTCTATTTTTATTTTTTTTTTTACTCTACCTTGGTATGTAAATAAGAAAGATTGGCAAGGAGGGTGCTCTTTCGTGATCATTAACCTTGAACAAGCATCATTGTTTTATTGTTTATATAATCTCACAATTGTGTAATATGCATGGCGGAGAAATTATGCTGTGACAAATGCAAAGTACAAGCAATATGAATTTCTCTGTATTTTACCCTCGAAAAGGAAACCCAAAAACAAAAATGAATCAATGACCGTAAGTATAAATTATGATCAATGAGAAAAAATAATAAATGCATTTTATAGACTATATTGCTTATGGTTAATTAAGCCTGCTAGAGACCAAGGGTAATTCAATTTTTCCGGCTTGACGAAAAGGTAAAGAACATTACTAAAAGATCAAATATTCCGAAATGGAAAGGCTTAGTTGAGGGCCTTCAGATTCTTATTAAGGTACCAATGACGGTCGATAAGCCAGGTACCAACAAAATGAGTCGGTTGGGATTCTGTGTTGTCAATTAAAACACCTTACAAAATCACTCTATAGGGAGGATTTTTCGATGCTAAACAGTTACATTATGATTTTGTTAACAAGAATTAAAACGGATGTGAAACTCTGAACGGTGGTGTTAATAATTTTGGACGTTGTGGACATGATCTCCGGTCACAGGCGCATATGGACAGTCGAATAATTACACATACAAAAATGTATTCTACAAGAGACCCGACCCTGTATGAATTTTACTCCAACTTTGAGCTTATCCTGAAGACATTAATTATGAAGCAGAAATAATACATTTACTGCTTCCCGACAAAAATAATCTTTAATTACTCTAACCCTGGAGCGGGGTGGCGCCCCCAGTTTACTTATGTTGTGTGGTTTAGGGGCATAATATGGTGCAAATTAACTAATTAACAGAGCATTAAAAATAAACCAGAAGCAAGCAGTTGACTGTGCTTGTGGGAGGTGGATCAGCAATTTGGAATCAGTTGGCTATATATTTGTAATACTGATCCGTATTTATTCAGATGAAATGGGAATCTGTGTTATCAATTAAAACATCTTACAAAAATCACTAATTAAGATTATGATTTCCTTAACAAGCTGCATGGATGTGGATGTGAAACTTTGAGTAGTGCTGTTAATAATTTGGGACGTTGTGGACATCTTTGGCCACTGAACTATGCTAACTACTAGCTAGACACTCGAACTGTCTGGGTATTTAATTTGGTTGAGTAGTGCAAGCAGTTTACTTATGTTGTACGTTGGTTGGAGCATATATTTTATGTGCAAAACTAATTAGGAGATAATAAATATAAACCAGCAGCAAGCAGTTGACTGTGCTTGCGGGTGGTGAATCAGTAATTTGGAATCAGTTTCATTAGCAATATATTTGCAATACTGATCCATATATTTTCAGGTGAAATGGAAACTAAACACTTGAAACTTGCACACACAACACTCCTCAGTTTGAACTAGATTATTAGAGGCCTTGGCTAGGTTCATGAAACCAGAATCTTGGCTCAAGCCAATTAACCTGTCCACTTGTTCTACATCACCATCTGCCTCGAATCTTTAATGCCATTGTCTTTGTCTCCCAGGAATGGCATGGATCGAGAAGCATAGTACTAATACTAGTATCAACACCAGCCATTAGGCCACTTAGTCCTATGATCCCATCTTGGAAATCGAAACCACCTCTTTCTCTTTGAACCCCCCAGTACTGAGGTCTTGTTTTTCCTAGGGAACAATAACTTCAACAAAAGTCCTCTCCGGTCGCGGCTTGGCGTGGGAGGCACTTCATATTGAGATGCATAATAAGCCTTCTCCAACTCATCGAACCTAGCATCCGCATCTGGAAAGATCTCATCCCGGGTACGAATGCTATTAAGCCTTGTGTACCTTTGGTCTAGTGACTCCTTTGGTACGTCCCTTGCTAACAATGGAGACGCACCACCCCAGTTGTTGGTGCCAAGAGAAGGCTGTTGGGGTGTTCTAAACTCTAACACCACTCTTTCCCTGATCATTCCTCAATCAATTACTAGCTAGGTCCTTTTGTTTCGTTTCTGCTCTTTATACATTGGTATCTTGGTGTATCTTGTTCTTGTTCATGTACTAAGATATATAGTGGGGATATTGCCAAAACCACGTGGACTCTTTCTCTAAGTTGCGAGTTCCTGTTACACTGCTTAACTATCAACTAAGTAACAAGGGACAGTGATGGGTGGCGTATAAATGGCCAAATCATCCTAGTACGCATCGAATAGCAAGATGGATTTAATTGTGTATATAATTAGGGCACTGGTAGTAACTTTGTCGGCATGCAATGGAAATGAAGAACGCATAAGTTAAGAACACATAGTAGTATTAGATTAGAATGATCCTTATCTGGCCTAAGATGGTGACAAATTGAGCTATTTAGTCCACAGTCCACACTAACGAAGACAAAATGAGGCGGCTGCTTCAAGAAGTTGGGTGATGCCAATGTTCATTTTTTGTTGGTTGGGACTACTTGATCCTCTACTCTGATAGCATTCATTTACCCTGTAAAGATCATCGATGTTACAAATAGTGCTTGGGATAGCGTGGGTTTTGAACTTTACGTAATCCAGCATGTTTGGCTAAACTATCAGCGGCCTTGTTCTTCCTTTCTATTTGCAAAGACAGAAGTATGATCCAGAAAAGAATAGGATACAACATGAATTTCATTGCACGGGTTTTTTCTGTCTCTTAGCAAGAAAACAATGCTAACTTATTGGTTGACTTTCACTAAAAACAAAAGAAAGAATTTTATCTCTGAACTTTCTTTGCCCAAAATAAAGGAGGAGAATTAATTCAGAAGAATACCAGGTGGTGGAGCTGCTGCATCCATAGCAGATTAAACCAGTTTTCTAGTAAGAGTTTGAAGTAGCAACGCATATAAAGTGAAATGAATAAGGAAATAGTGAACCAAATTGAGATTTGAGCTTCTGACAAAGAAAAAAGGAGAGATTAAGGGGCCGCACATGTCTCCTTGGAGACGCTTAGAAAAGAATTAGAGAGATAGCACTGATTGATGGTAATTGAGTAAGACCATTCTGCAGTAAAGAAAAGGCTATACATCTTTAATTGCTTCACTCTCTAGCGGAATTTCTAGCATGTACATGATACGTTACATCTGGGACAAAAACAAAAAGAAAAACTTGCATGCCTATCTTCAATATGCTTTTTACAAGTAACTTCAAGATATTTGGGCACTCGCCGACTCACTTTGCTCCTTCAAGGCGTGCTCGTATAGTTTCAGGACTTGACATTTTGTTGATGCTGCAAAATAAGATAGATAATATAAGTAAAATCACTTTGAGAAGCCTTATTCATCTCCAGACCAAAAACATATGAAGCAAAGTATAAACTGTAAATAGGGGCTTACCAAAGGAGCAAATCCCCAACAGATGTTATCTTCTCAGAAATCCATTCTGGAACCAGTTCCACCAACAAGTTAAGCTGCTCTTCAATTTCCCCTGCAAATTCGTGCATAAATGTACTAGTTTAACCTCATGATTCCAAAATCAACAAAAATTGATGGCCTATTTATCAGTAGCTAGCATTTGCTTACTTGAATCAGCAATATCTAAACGGTCTGCAGTTATCTTGTGTATAAGCTCCTTCTTTGTGATAACTGATTGTTTCTTTGACTGAAACAAGAAATGAATAGTGTTGAAAAGCCTCGGCAGGCGGGATATCATCAGCTTTCGTCTCTTTGCTTGAGAGATTGCTGGATCCTTCTCTTCTTTAGCCTTTTTCTCCTTTTCCTGTATCTGCAAAAGAAAATTAAAATTTATAGTTGAACAATGGATGCAATTAAGGCGAGTAAAAGTCACATTTCAACTTTTAGCAGAAGGGAAACATCTCATTCTTGACAGAAGCAAATTAGATTTGTCAATGGATCAGCATGAAGGTGAGATCAATGCAGAAAATATGGCGGCTGTCAATGGATGCTCAAAAAACTGAAGAGAAGAATAATTCTGACCCATTCAGTAATGAATAGCATCGTAACTACCACCATGATCTTACTGCTCAGACCTTTTACTTATAGCCATCATTTCCATTCACATTAACTTGGGACTCACTTAAGACAGTACAGAAGACCATAGAAAAATGGGCTGATACAACTCATGCTTATAGCTTCAAACTCGAAAACAAATTTAGGTAGGAAGCACGAACAAGGATTAAGGTACACAGTAGGAGAATCCAGGATGGCTTACCGATTTCAAGAGCTTCTCAGGAAAAATTTTCAAGATGTCATCATCTTCAGTCACATCGGCCAGATCCATTTGCTTGTCTCTAGTATTCTTCACTGGAGTGTCAAATTTCAGCGACTTGGTAGGTGGCGGACGCCTAAGCAATTTGTTAGGCGAGCTTACAGACTCGTTGTCTGGGCTCATATAACATCTTTTCGGATGACTCAATCCAGGTGTATAAGACAACGAAGGGGTAGCAGCTAGTTCAGCTGTAGCTGAACTCTCCTTGATTGGAGTTGCAGGCAGGCAAGGCTTGAGCACCACGGCTGAACAAGTATCATGGGCTGAAGACTTTACAGCTTTGCTTGATTCATATGAAACTGCAGACTCAGAAAGAGGGGAAGGACCAGCTTCCTCAATGGAAGATATTCTGTTGAGGCAAGGCTCTGAGACAGAATCAACTGATTCTTGGATGCGATCCTGTGTGAGGTTTCCACCAGAATTTAATGCTTTACTGTTAAAAACTTTATTGGAGAAGCTCCTTCGAAAGGATCTTGAAAGATGAGATGCTGGTGCGGGTGGCTTTTCTTCAGGTGCAACAGGTTCAGTTGGGAGTGCACCGGGGCTTTGGCCCATTTCCACATCAACTGGAGTATCAATGCGCAAGGATGAGGAGGAAACTTCAGTCATGGCTTGGCATAAGCTTTGCTTTCTATTGAATGGCTCCGGAAGCATTTCCTGGGGAATGTCATCTCCCTGAAATCATAACATGCATCGCTTAATTGGCATGAAAAATTACAAGAATAAAGCAAATTCACATATTGACAAAATGAGAAATTAGCACACCCCTGCAGCCAGTGACTGGCAATAAATCCATACAAACATACAATTCGACACATTGCTACAAAAACAACTAATTATGCACCTAACTCGTGGATTCATGGACATTAAAAGAACTAACAAAAGCAGAAGTTAAACAAACAGTGCATACCTCCGGGTGGTCTTTATAAAATTTAGCAATCCGAGCACGAAAAAGCTTCCTCAAGCCCGCATTCTTAATCTCTGGCTTCGTTTTCTCATCACATTCAATTGCTTTAACATCAAAGGTGACAAGAATGTCTGGCTTCATACAACATGTTCTCTCATCAAATAAGGACGTCCTCTTCAACTCAATAGCTTCTGGTAAGATATACTTTAGTTGAGCCAAATGCTCATAAGAAAATGTCCTATACATAAACAACCAACAAACAATTAGCACAGCAACCATAGACTGGAATTGATATTAAAGAGGAGGATACAAAAACACACAAAAGCAAACTCGAACAAGCACCTATTCGTTAGAGACTGGATTTGGGGGGAAATGTTAGAGAATGTAGACATTGAACCGCGAATCCTTAACAACCTAATCGAACTATCCAAGCAATTGAAGAACTCGACAAGAGTCTCGTACCTGCCCAAAAATTACAAAATCAACACAAATAAATCACATATACAAAGATATTATAAAAAAGAACCATCCAAACACGATTAGATCGGAAATAAAGCTACTTACTTTTCGGGAAACTTGGCGGTTTCACTCCTGGATTTGACTTTCTGGGTGGCAATGGCGGTGGTGACGGAGGAGGAGGGCGTGGACCCGGAGGTTTCCTCCGGCCAAGAAACGATCTGCCGCCTGGCAGATTTGCTGGCCACGTCACTTGGAGCGGCCAGAGCGGCTCGGCGGACATCTTTGAGGGAGAGGGCGGCCCGGCGGTTGCGGAGGCGGGGAGGCGGGAGGTCGGGAGTCCTGGCGGCGACTGGAGTGGGGGGTTTGGTTGTTTTCTGTTGAGGGGTATTCGGGGTTTTCGATTTGAGTGGGGTTTTGGGCGGTTTTGATTTGATAGGGGTTCCTTTCTCGAGAGAAAAGGAGGAAGAATCGGTGCTGTTCATGGTTAAAGAGGAAAACCGGGAGATCTAGGTTAGTGGTGCTTGGTGTGGCGGTGGCGGGTAAAAAGAAAAAAAGGCGGGTGGATTTGGAGTTGGGAGTTGGTGGTGTTTATATAGCAAGGGTTTTCTCTTGGCGCGAAACGGGGCTGCCACGCAGGATATTTCCCGCCAAGCTGAGTTGGCTCCCGCGGAATCCACTGCCCTACTCGCACAACTTGAGTTGTATTGGGCTCGTCGGAATATGACGATTTGATTACTACTTATAATGAAGAAGGAAAGAACAAAAAGAAGCAAAAATAAATATAATTTTATATAATTAAGATATACAATACGATATTGTAACGGTAATACAATATGGAAAGAAAAAAGCTAACATGAAAACAAAATCCCAGGCTACACTCAAGATGTTGTGCTAGTCCTTAATCTTTAGGGTGCATAAGACAATTACCTTACCATGTTTCAACAAGTCATCTTTTAAACAAAAATCAACTTCCAAAGCACAAAGAAATTTTGGCGTTGTGTGATTTTTATCCTATGCAATCACGCTTTTATTTACAGAGTAGTTTTTCAAAATTGTAACATAAACATAAATAGATGATGCTGATACAAAAATTTAAAATAAATCACTCATTTATCAATGTTTTTTGCCATCATCGTCTACCCTGTTTTTTTTTTTTTTCTTTTTCCCTGCCCCCGTAATCATCAATAAGAGATTTGGCTCGTTAATTTTTTTTTTTTATCTTACTAATTGGTTAGGTGTAGGAATGGGAGAAAAAATACCTGGGAAACCGAAAAGGGGAACAAAAACTGGCAAGTCGCCCCTACTCCTCCAAATACTCTTTTGCCTTTATTCTTCCAAGCATCTATAGGTAAGAAAATTGTGAAAATAAACAAAAAGAATTGCAAAAAAGAAATGAGAGATATAAACGACAATGAACAGAGAACAACAGGTAGCATAAAATTTAAAAAATACATTCAAATTTGAGAAAGGAGTATAAATGGGTAGCTAAACTCAAACAACAGAGGACCAACTGAAGTTAATTGTGGTAGTATTTTGAATTTTGTTACCGTTGCTTGTCGTGTACAAATGGGTTTTGTATTGCTAATATTACTCTCCATAATTGAGGAAGAATACAATATATGTTAGATTTTCCAGACTTTATTTAGGCAATAATCTACAACGTGACGTGATAATAAAATAATACAGCGCAGATTTGATCTCATATAATAATTTAAAGAAAACCATTCAAGGTATAGGACGGACAGCCAGGAAAATTGAGCCTGGCATGTTACCATCTGAGGGCTGAACCAGCCAAGCCCACCAAGGCACACAAATCATTGTACAAAAGAAATAATCCAAATCTCCCCGAACCCCACGCCCCCAAAATTAAGCCCATTTCCTTTAATGATTTGCCGAATAAATAAAGCAACAACACAACAGCACGCCGTCGTTTAAGCTCAGCGTTTTTCTAATCCCCCTAAAATGGCAATATGTTACGAATAGCGTGATTAATGGAAGAAAATGGAGAAATTTGGAGAGGAGAAGAATTCAGTTGAGGAGAAGAATTTGGTTGAGGAGAACTCGATTTTTACCAATTTTTCATCTCATCAATTTCTTTCTATTATATAACATATATATATAACAAAGAGGGATACTATATTTGTATGTATAACAATGACATACATACTAGTATTTATACATATTTTATAACACTCCCCTTGGATGTCATTGTGTTGTTGGGTAGAATATGCTTTGGGAGTACTGCCTCATTAAAAACCTTACCAAGAAAAACCCAGTGGGATAAAAACTTGGTGAAGGAAAAAAGAGTGCAGTGCGTATTCTTCTCCCCCTCATTTTGGCCTCCATAGATTTCCTGATATCGTTGTATGCCGATCGTCCTTGTCAGCTTCTGGTGACGTGTATTTTGTCTGATCATATCTTCAATTGGACAGAGTTGGCAGTTTTTTGGACGGAGGAATAAATGGAGGTGGTTGATTCGGCTGATTTTTGGGTTGTGATGATGATGTGGCTTGTGGAGTAGGTGTGCTATCCATCCCTTCAGTTTCAGGGGGAAACTCCGTTGTGTATGTGGGTCTGGGTTGGTGCATCAGAATATTGGAGATATCAGCATATGCTGAATCAAAATCTGAGGTTTCAGAAAATGTTTCTGAAGAACTATCCTGTGATGTATCATCGGGAAGAGATGGGGTATAAAAAGGTCTTTTGATCATCAAGGATGGTGAATGATCTCTTGCTGGTTCTTTCCCTTCTCGACGATGTTGTCGATCTGGTAAAGGACTTGGGCTACGCCGATAGTGGCGTCGGGGAGGTCGTGTTTCTTGTGGAAACATTTGGGACAATGATTTAAAAGGATTTTCTTCGGGAGTCGTGCTGGTGGGAAACGGTTTAGAATGAACTGGAAACATTGGCTGAGGGGTTAGGGGTTTTGTACTTGCTAAAACTTTCCTGGCATCATGAAGCTCTTGCTCAAGACGAAAGACCTCCGATTCCTTTTGTTTGACCAAAGGATCATAAAGACTTTTTTTCTCCTTGATTGTGTTACATAATTCCTGTTGAACTATGTTGAGTTTCTGAGTAAGATCGTGCTCCAGTTTTTTCATTTGGCCTGCAAGGGAATCACATCTTTGGGTTGTTAGTCCTTGCTGTGACAGGACCTGGTTCACCTTGGAGTCAAGATTTTGGAGGAGGTGATTCTGAGCCGTCATGTTTTGTGTCTGCCAATTCAAGACTTCTTCAGCTTGGGTGAGTGGAGCGAGCTGACCGTCTGGCCTCACCTGTTGAGGTGTGACAAAAGGTGCATATGACCGTTTGGTGGACATATCAACCCGAGACTCCAAAGGAGGGAAATCGGCTGCTTTAAACATCATGCATGGAACTGGTTGTGGTGATGGTGTCATGTCTGGACGATTGACTTCAGAAGAACAAAAAGGAGGAAAAAGTCCTTCTTCAAGAATCTCCAATGCTCTTGAATAGAAATCAAGAGGTGGTGCTTCTGCAATGGCCTTAGGAAGTATCCAAGGTCTAGATGCTCTTGGAGGAGGTCGAGGAGCCCTTTGATGTGGCTTGCATCGAGAGTGGTTACTCCTGGACTTTCTTCTAGATGGAAGAACATAATCTTCATCAGAGTCATAGAAATGATCTTCACAATCACAATCTGCCTCACATTGAGTAGAGTCAGCGCCCCATATGAAATGACCATTGATGTGAGAAACATAGACAGCAGATCCATCAGGCTGAAAATAAGAAACCAGAATCTTCTATTCTGGCTTTTCAGAGCTTGGCCTGATCATACTGCAATGGAAAACCTCAGTAGAAGAGGAGGTTCCAAGCTTGGAGAAAATAGTTCTGACAGTGCCATCTGATTGTCTTATGAAGGTGGAGTCTGTAGTTTGGACCGGTTGAGTATGCTGGCGAAGATTTTCATAATTGGTTACCTAATCCAAAGGGATTAGTTTGGCCAATTGATCCTTGGAGATTTGTCTGGGTGGCTAAACAATTATAGGTGTAGAACCCATGTCAGCATAGATGAAGACTGGATCAGAAGAAACTCCTTGAGAAGGTAAGTTGACAGCATAGTCCTGTAGTCTATACACCATCTGATGGTGTAAAGTTGCAATGATGGCATTTGCAACTTGTTCAGCTCCAATGATCTGGACTTGAATCTTCAATGCTGTGCTCAGATGCGGATCATCCAGGGAAATATTGAAATTGGGGAAGAAGGTAAGGACCACACTTCCTGCATTTAGTGTTGTCAAAATAGTACCGATGACAGCATCCTCATATTTGACATATCTGGAATCAAGCAGAGACAATCCAGCGGTGACTGGTAAGCCTTTTCTTCCATGGTAGGAAAGGACTAGTCGTATGGCACCAAGAAGAAGATGAGAATAATGTTTCGCTTTCCATTGGGATATGAACTCCTGAGGAATCTCAAGAGTAACATATTGCTCAGCAGTTGAAGAAGTCAACGTGCACTGAGAGAGTCTTGATGACTGAACATATTCTTTAATTGCTGGTCTCCTGGTAGAGATCAGAGTTCTAATGGATCGCGAAAGTGATCCTTTTTTGAATATAGTGTATGGATTAACTAGAGGGAGGAGTGAGTCCTCAACTCTAGCTTCCTCTGGAATATAGGTAATCTCTACTAGATGGTCTATTTTATTTGTAAGGGAAGTTCGCGCAGAGTCTGGTATAGTAATAGAAGAGGTTATAGTGTTTGGTGGTGGAGTGGTGTTCATGGTAGAGAATTTGATTTTCTACTAGCTCAAAGCATCAGGCGATGAACCTAATTAACAATCTTCTTTGTATAGGTACGTGGCGTTGTGCACAAGCTCTGCCTACCCAACCAGGTGGGGATCGGCAAGGTATGAGTTTCCAGCCTATATACCTATATATGGGTACTCTCCCCATAAAGCCGTATGGCTCCGCTACCACACAAGGACGAGAGCCTTCAGGCTAACTCATTACTCAGGCGAGATAGAAGGATCCATACTCAAGATGGCAATCAAATCTCAAGCCCTTTTGTAACTCAGTTAATCCAAAAGATCGTTTCTGCAGGATCAAAGAAGATTATTTATCAGTTTCATAACCCTAAGCTATGAGTGTTCGAAAATCAAGAAAGAGTGTATTTAGAAAATCATATTTATTAAACAAGTCTGAAAGGTGAATCAGAACATGTCCTCTGATTCTTACAACTTGAAAACCCTTATATTTATAGTTGGGGGTCTCTTCCAACTTACATCACTTCTTACATCACTGGCTTAATAATTAAAGTAATAAGACAAGACTAAGTGGTAACATGACCATAGACTGACACGACATAAAGCAAAGTAGTGGGGGACAGCAGATTCCCACTTTATTTATTATACAAACGGATAGTGATAAAAGAGTGCCATTATTTATTAATGGACTCGTGACTTGGACTGAGATTGGCATCTTCTGGGTCCACCATTGAATCATCGCTATCTGCTGAGGCACGTGCGGCTTGGGCATCACGGGCATCTCGGTCACGCCAATAATTTGCTTCGGTCTCATCAGAATCCCATGTGGCATCCATTTGACAGGTTGCTTGAGAATACGGATTCTGTGAATCTTGAAATAATGTCTGTGGGACCAGAGGTGGAGTGGGAGAAAGTGGTACCATTGCAGTGGAGGAAACTTGACTGGCAGCCTCATAATTGAAACCATTGAGAAGACATAAACTGTTCCAGGCTCGACGAAGGAAACTTTGTGATGGGGATGTACTTGGATGAGCTGGTGGTGCTCGATGATATTTGATAAGAGACCTTGGTGGAGGTGATGCAAGATAAGATTCCCATGGTCTGACAACAGGATGAGGACGTGGAGGTGTTCCACGATAAGGCCGGTGTGCAGAAAATGTCATGTAAAGCAGTGGTCGTTGGTGAGGTAGATGCATATCAAGAGCTGTTTTAATCCAAGTGCGCCACTGACTCAGTGGGGCCATCCACTGGAGAAAAGTCCACTGATTGGAGGAATTGTTTTCTGCATCCATGAGAAATTCAAACATATCGAGAGCCTTGATCCTGAATATGCCATAATAAAGAGTGAACAGGCACCAGTTGTACCAGAGTTCATCTTCAGAAAAATCATAGCAATGGATAAGACTAATCCTTCTGAAAGGATGGTCAGGAAAATATTGGGACTGAATGGTCTGGGAAAGGCTAACGCCTTGTTCCTGGAGGAAGATAGTGAGGTAATGGAAAAGGAAATTTCGTGCGAATTCTCGAATTGAGAAAAGGTCTGACTTGGGATGAAGGGTTTCAGGGAAATTAGGATTATTGGTTGCCATGTCTGTCCATGCTGCTGGTTGGGCTGGAAGTTGCCAGTATGGTTCAAAGGATGAAGCCATGAAGATAACAAGAATGAGATTGAATTTAGAAACCAAATGGACTGTCTTGGATGGTCGGGATAACATGTCAGGAATGAGATTGGTATCCTCCTTTATATGCTTTACTTCAAAGTCATACTTATCAAACCACTGTTTCCAACGCAGAAGTTGCTTGTCTCGAATTCTCTTGTTCTTGAAATCTAGCAGCTTTGGAAAAGATGAGTTGTCCATTTCCACGATAAAATGATGGTTGACAAGATGGAATTCAAACTTTTTGATTCCATATTTGACCGCCAAAAGTTCTTTGTGAGTGGTGTGATAATGGAGCTCTGCATCTGAGAATTTGCCGCTGGCGTGACCACAATAATGTCTCTTTTTTTCTTCTGTCTCTTCAATCAGGACAGCTCTCCAGTACTCATCACTTGCGTCTTTCTGGAGGATTCTTGTGCCATTAGTAGGAATTCTGAGTGGAGGTGGATTCTGAGTGATCTGCTTTAGAACTTTGACAGCTTCAGTCTGATATGTTCCCCAAGGTGGGGCCTTCTTTTTTAATAATTTGGACAAGTGGCTGGTATGGTGTGAAACCTTTGGGATGAAGTCACGGATGTAATTGACAATTCCCAAGAATTGTTGGATTTGCTTTGGGGTGAGATTCTCATCTAGAAAATTCAATAACTCCTGAGCAATGTGGGGTCCAGGCTGATAAGAACCGTTCTTGAAATGCATTCCCAAAAAATCAACTTCTGTAACACCGATGTGGTTTTTCTTCTCTGATAACATAATTCTATAAGAATGGACTATGTCATAAAACTGTTGCAAAAGCTGTAGGTGTTCTTCCTCCGTGGATGAGAATAGGAGGATGTCATCAATGTAAATTAAGGTGTGGTAAAGAATAGGTTGGAAGATACGGACCATTGCCTTCTGGAACAGAGAAGGAGCTACCTTTAACCCAAAAGGCATAACCTTCCATTGGTATTGAGCATCTGGTATGCAGAAAGCAGTTTTGTGGCGATCCTTGGGGTCAATGCCAAGTTGCCAAAATCCAGCTTTTAAGTCAAACTTTGAAAAGATGCTTGCATCCTTGAGATGAAGAAACATGGAATTGATCTTGGGAAGAGAAAACTTATCATCTCTTAAAAAATGATTGAGAGGCTTGTAATCAATTACCAACCTCTTTTTCCCTCGAATCTTCTCAGTTCTTTTTTCCACATAGAACGCCTGGCATGCCCATTCAGATTTGGTGGGTTCAATGAGACCCTGTTGTAACAGCTGTGAACATTCTTCTCTGGCTAGAAGTAAATCTGAGGGCGTCATGCCGGGATGAGATGCCTTAGTAGGATTGATGTCTTCATTGAGCTTAAAAGGCAATGTGATGAAAAAGTCCTCATTCTTCCAGAGGGGAGATGGATGCGTGAACTGAGCATGACTGTCAGCACAGGACTGTAACAACTTTGTCTTGATCTCCTCATACTGGACTGGACATTCTGAAAGGGCAAAAATCTTCTTAATATTGATGTAAGGAGCAAAGAACCTCTTGAATTTTAATCCTTGTGAGAGAATTTGAAGTTTCTCTGCCTGTTGAATGATATCAAAACCTATGAGTAGGTCTCGATCTGGAAGACTCGTGCCAAGCACTTTGGTCCAGATAACACATCCAGGGAAGAATTGTATTCCAATACGATGTTTGGTGATCATCTTGGTTTGGAATAATTCTCCATTTGCAGCTTGAAAATACTCCCTGTGTTGCTCCCATGCTTCTGGAGGTAGAATCTTTGGATTGAGAAAACTTTTGTGAGCACCAGTATCAACAAAACCAATAAGAGGAATTGGCTTATCATACTTGGATGGGAGAATCTGTATCTTGACGGATGGTGACTTTGTTTTGGACAAAATGGACTTTTGAGCTTCTTTTTTTGCTTGAAAAACTGGTAAATATCGATCATCAAATTCTTCATCTTCAGAGGTTGCCGATGAAGACGTATCAGATTCTTGTTCAAGAACAAAGACAGTGTCTTCTTCAGGCTCTTCAGTTTCTGAAAATAATGATTCAACATCTGCATTGTCGAGATCGACCTGAGTGCTTTGCTGGATTTGCTGAACCAATTTTACTAATTTAGCTGGCTGATTTGGGCAATTTTTCGCAAAATGGCCCTTCTTCTTGCAAATAAAGCATCTATCTCCTTTGTTGTCGCGTCTCCCTTTCTTCTTGAAGTATTTGAATTTGGAAAAGCGGGATCTGAACTTCTTTTTGGACCTTTTTGGATAAGGCTTCTGATAGTGATCAACATGGTTGGACTTCTGAGAACAAGAACAATTCTTATCTTTGCATTTGATCTTCAGATAAGAGTTGTTGCACACACTTTTGAGATCCTGAGATCGTTTAGAAAGATCTCTGAATATTTTTTGTGTATCACAGAGGGTCTGTCGAGTTGCATTTAATCTTCCAACTTACATCACTGCTTACATCACTGGCTTAATAATTAAAGTAATAAGACAAGACTAATTTTGTCGTTGGAGAGTCTATCTTGCCATCTTGCTTTTGTAGTCCTGATGATATTGCAATATCATGTGTAAAGTTGTGGTTGATGTCCGTCTCTGCTTTATGTGGACTGAATAAGAGATCTATATCTGCAAAATCAGCTTTACTCTCTTTCGGGTCTACTGGATTACACATTTGTTATTCCCCGAAGATAAGAGCAAATACATATAATGCCGATAGGCTTAAATTAAAAAACTTCAGGCTTTATGTTACAAGCAATACATATTGCACTTAGACAGGGTACTCCAGGACCAGTCTAATAGCACGATATTTGGAAGCTTCTTTGGGAGTTCCAATCATAAATAAGTTTATCCATACTCAAAATGATTTAAATTATGTAAAGATTAGTTCAATTCTATTTTGTAATTTCCCGGGAATTAGTTGCAACTTGGATCCTTCAGGGATCTTCATGTATATATCATGACTCATGGATCCATAATAATAGGCTGTAATAGCATTCATTAGATGCATTTCTAATACTTTTCACATACTACCAGACAAAAGTAATTGCATCCACCACAGGGGAGTATATCTCCTCATAATTAATACCTGGTCGTTTGGGTAAAACTTTGTGCCATAAAACGTGCTTTATATCTCATATTCTTTCCCGCACAAATTCCCATTTTATGACCAGTTGTATTTTACACCTTGTGGTGTATGGACTACAGGTCCGGAAATTTCTCGCTTCGAGCGAGTCCAACACAGCCTTTAATCATGTTTCTCTATTTTGGCCAATCATACTGCGCCTACATTCGTCCAATGTAGGTTCATGATCCTCATTTTATTTAGCGCTATATTATAAATAAAACAAGTATTCCGTCGACGGTTATTTTCACGTCGGTTCCATCTTATTTCTGACACTGTAATTGAGATCTCATCATATTCACTTATTTCAGGTATCTGAGTTACTTCTGGAACTTTATCAATTTGTGTCAGAGAATCAACCTCTTCTGGGGAACTTTTAATTCAAACCTCTACTGGAGGCCATATTTTCTTACTGGGGCCATCTTATCACTTTGCTCCTTTATTCTCTATCGAGAATTTCTTTTCTTTTTTAGAACCGAGTATAATCTATAGATTCAATTGCATACTTATATTGTTCTTCAGGAACATCAATTGAAATAGGAGCATTTGCAGCTGGTATATGGTCACACTTAATTTAAATGTGTCTGGCAATTGCATATCAATTTTCCTGCAAATGAATCATCTTCTTTTGAACTTCAGGTTCACATTAATTTATATGAGGATCAACATTCATATATATTATGCATCTCAACAAACTTGATCCAGCTGCTTCTTTCTCCCCCTGATGTTGGGTATACACACATATCGAATTATCAATAAACAAATCTTGCTATAAATGAATCTCCAATCTTTTAGTCAATAGTTTCAATAATGTTGTGATTTGATGGAGATTACCCAACATCTATTCCCAAACTTCTTTAAGGACCAGATTAACTATGTTGTGGTGGAGTATAATATACTGTACAACCAACAGTCCGAAGATGGGAGATATTTTGTGACCAAGAACCAATGGGGAGATCTTATGATCTTATAATATCTTATTGGCTTGATGCACTTTTACTGCGTATAAAATACCATAGTCATATTTCATCAATGGTCCTGCAATCAATTGTCAATATGGCCCAGATCTCTTTGGGTTTATTTCCAATGATATACATTCTCCATTGAAGAAATATACCAGCATTATCTAGACATATAGCCTAATAACATAAGTAGGGACATATACCGCAAGTGGCTTAATTAGTGCGCAAAATGCCAACTTGCGTCACATAATAGACCATCCAGTTGATGCATCGTGAAAATTACCTAGATGGTCAACACAGCGGATTTATCATTCTGCGTTCATATCCCAAATGTGTTGGTCTAGGCCAATCTCATCTTTTGATGGCCGTATTATTAATTTCGCAGCAAACAAACACATGGAAATTCATTGATTGTAAAACTTCTGGTTTTTCAATGAATGACCAAATAAATTTAGTGCATCATTATTGACCCGGGATGGCCCATCCGGTCATGCCAAACAATAAATCCATGAACCAACTTCAAGTAAGTGCCATCTTCTGGCTGCGCAAGCTGTGTATCTAAACACTTAAAATTGCTAGCTCCAGGCTAGTGCATTCCAGCTTCTGGCTGGATATGTTAAGTTTCAATTACTCAACTGCTAGCTTCAGGCTGCAATACATGTGTCAATATTAGGCTTATTCCTGCCACTCATGTCGGAAAAGATTAGAATTATTGGACAATAATTAAAGTAGTGACAAACTTTTCCAAAAGCAAAACCTCGAAGCTTGAAAAACTTTGGAGTTTACTGACAAATAATGCAAAGTTTTAATTACTGAAAAATCTTCTGGATTTTTTTCAGAGACAGAAAAGGGTCCACATTTGAGAAAACTGACACCTAGCTGTCTAAGCTCAGACTATAAGAAGGGAAGGCGGTTGAGACAGGAAGATGCAGAAAACTCAGAAAAATCAACAAGACAAGAAAAATGCTTTCCCCAGCTATTGTTTTCTTTGTTGAGGGTGCCTCTCTAGGAAGAAGAAATAGGTTAGCTTATAGCATGGTAAATGAGCAGCAAGAGGAACTACCGAATGATCTGGCGAGAATTCCTCGTTTAGTGTTTGTAGATGAGCTATACTCGTCTAGGTTCTTTGTTACTCCAATGGAAGAAACTTTCTTCCTGGAGGACCAAGGCAATCTCAGGACAAATTTTTATGGCTCAGCTAACTCTATAATGTTTTTCATATCTGCTAGGAAGCAGGAATTTCAGTTAGAGCCTTCATGTCAAATTTTAAATCAAAGCAGTTATTATCAGGTTTCCATGATGGCTCGGAGCGTCCCAAGGGTGACTGGGTTACCACCTACATGGCCTAAGGTACAACTTTTATTGTGGAATTGCAGGGGTATAGCAAGAAGGTCTCAAGACTTTGTGCGTACCTTAAGGGATCTGTAGAATCAGTATAAGCCTAACATGGTACTGATTACTGAGACTTTGTGGCAAGCAGGAGAGAATCATGGTGTGATTCCACTTTGTTTTCCTCCAACGAATCGGTTTGAGATACCTGGAAAAAACAACAGGGGTGGTATGTGGTTCTCCTGGAACGACAGTATTAGGGTCAACATTAATAGTGAGGCTTAGAGTTTGAGGGTTAATGTTGAACCCAACAGATAGATTACTTGTTTAAACATATGTATGAGAACCATTCTTCTTTGAATGTTCTCCAGTTATGGATCTGTTTTTGCAATAATAATATGCATGTTTACTTTGAGCCTTTTCCATTTATTATCTCATTTACGCCCACAGGCACAAATAATTATATTGTCTTATTCACTTCAGGGAATAAATCTGAGTCAATTCATTTGGGATCCATAATAATTTATTTTATTACTGGGGGTGTCTGTATTCGCGTAAATATACGATCTTCTAGATCATATTAAAACATGTGTTCCTCAGGAACATATTCGAAATTATGCTCTTCTGGAGCGTGTTAATCATTTTTTTTCATTTCGAGATGTCATAATATGTTATATTGACATCCACACATATAATTCTCCCCTTGTGGATGTCAATTTTGCATTGTCTTCGAGACTAATGCTTCAGGCATTATTCTAAGAAACAATTATAAAGTACTGAAAAGTAAATAAAAATAAATTGCAATGCGTAATAATTTAAACTGAACATAAAAATAAATTGAATATAAAATGAATTGTTAAGCAAGTATAATATCCACCTTCTGGTGGTCATATAATTGCCATCTTCTGGTGGTAATAATGTTTATTTTCGATTTTTCTTTGAAGGATCTTCAGGATCTTTTGAACGGTAAGACTTCCAGTCTTCGCTGTATTTTTCTTTTCCCGAGTCTTCTGGACTCTTACATTTAGTCTTTCAGACTATTCTCATTTAAATGCATTTTCGCATTTAATGCCCATTATAAATTTCTTCCGGAAATTTTAAGGGCCTCAAATTCAAATAACATAATTGAATATATAAATGCTTAATTAAAATAAATAAGCAAGGGGCCTTATACTAATTACCCCAAGTAAAATAAATGTCTGGAAAAAAAAATAATGGGCCTATTACGAGCCCATGAGTAAAATTAAAGGCAAGAAAATGAAAGGCAATGGGCCCTATTATAACCCAATTAAAATTAAATTGCTGAAAATTAAATGTGATGGGCCTTACACGAGCCCAATTAAAACGTAAAGAAATAGGCAGCTTAGCCGGCCATTAAATGAATAATGGGCCTTTTTAATAGCCCAATCGGAATTTAAATAAAAACAGAAAATATGCTTACTCGATAAATCTTTCAGCAATAACATATATAATACGCTTATACGATAAAGACGGCTTAGCCAGCCAATAAATAAATATAATAAATATAACGGCCTTCCGGGCTTATAAAACGGTCTTCCGGGCTTTGCCGGGAAAAATCCGAGGTTTCAAATTCCGGCCAAAATCACTATTCATGGTCGTCGGAAATTACTATTCACGGTCGCCGGAAATTTCTATTCACCGTGCCGGATTATTTTGCCGAGGCATCAAAATTCCGGCCAAACACTTTTGGGTTTGCCGGATTCCGACCAAAATCATTATTCACATGGCCAAAATTACTGTTCACGAGGCAAGATTTACTATTCATCGCCGGATTCCGGCCAAACACTATTCATAGGCCAAAAACTAATTTCCGGGACTCACCGTGAGCTCACCATACATTTAATCATCCAAGATCAACATTAATTAAACATTTAATCACACAATAACATCATTAATTAAACAATAATACATTCGTCTAGGACAAAATCGAAAATTTTAATAATTGAAGGACTAAAATGTAAGGGCTTACCTGCATAAAACAGAAGTCTAGGGACTAAAATGCCAAATCGGGTCCATCTTCTTCAAGGGAGCACCATCGGTCGGGGGGCGAGAGCTGCAGCGGCTGGGGGCGAGCGGCGGACGGATTCACGTCTCCTGCTGGTCGCGGCGACGAGGAGAGGAGGCGATGCTCCCGGTGGCGGTGTGAGGAGGCACGGTGGTGGTGTCCTGCAGGCGGCGGCGAGACGGGCGGAAGGGGCGTGCTGCGTGGTGGCGCGTCCTTTTGGTGGCAGCAGAAGGTGCAGCGAGGAGGAGAGCGGTTGCTGGCATTGTCGTGGGCGGCGGTTGGACAATGGGCAGCTCGCTGGCGTGCGTGAGGGGGACGGCGGCGTCGGCTCCTTGGAACCGCAGGCGGCGTGAGAGAGGGGGAAGACGAGCTCGACGTTGCGTGGCAGGCAGCAACTGGTGGCTGGTGGTCGTGGAGCTCGGGTCTGTGGTGGCGCCGTCGTCCAGTTGCAGCGGCAGTGGGAAAAAGCGGCGTCATCGTGGTGGTCGCTTCCCTTGATGTTGCAGCAGCATGTCTTTTCAAGGGCCTATGTTCAGAAATCAGCTTCTTTGATTGATTTTGCCCAAAATGAAACAATCTAATGAAGCTGTATGCGCATCGTGACAACAAGGGAAAGCTTTGCACCAAAGCAAAAAGATTAGAATTTTCCTTGCTTTCCCATGACCCTCTACGCTATTCAACCTTCAACTACAATCATCACCAAAATTCAACTCTCTAATCAAAACGATGCTCTGGATAGAGTTCATCGTGCTGATAACGTGTTACGAATAGCGTGATTAATGGAAGAAAATGGAGAAGTTTGGAGAGGAGAAGAATTCAGTTGAGGAGAAGAATTTGGTTGAGGAGAACTCGATTTTTACCAATTTTTCATCTCATCAATTTCTTTCTATTATATAACATATAACAAAGAGGGATATTGTATTTATATATATAACAATGACATACATACTAGTATTTATACATGTTTTATAACACAATAACCCTAATTCTTAGTCGACCGTTTTCATCTTCATTTCATTAATTTGTTTGTCTATCCGTTTTCCTCTTCCTTTCCATAGAAAGAAGTAGCAGGGGGCCCAGGCGGCTGCTAGTCTCTCTCACCCAAGAACGTCACCCACCCGTGACGCAGCCAATCCCCCCCAGTATCTCCAAAAACAACTCATATTCCTTCTCCTCCTTCACTTTTGACTCTTTTTACCTGACCCTTCGCAAACCAAAAATTTTTCCCTTCATCACCCGCCGGCTTATCTTTCGCGATGAATCTCTCCTCTGCTCTCCGGCTGGACTCTGTCGCTGCCGCCGCCACCACCGCCGCGACCTCCAATAAACCCATCCTCTCCCCGAAGTGGACCACTCGGAGGCTTCCCACCACGACCACAACCACAACCACCACTCCCCGCCTCCGCATCAAATGCTCAGCTTCACTGAGCGTGGCGGACCCGGCTGCGAGCGACTCCGCTAGTCGAATCGGGTCGCTGAGCCAGGTGTCGGGAGTGCTCGGGTCTCAGTGGGGCGATGAAGGTAAGGGAAAACTGGTGGACATCTTGGCCAACCACTTCGACATCGTTGCTCGCTGCCAGGTAGGTTACCCTACCCTAGACTAGGGTTTTGTTTGTTCATTTTAGTTTAATTAGTTTATAATGATAGGCTGGCTATGTTGGGTATTCTTTAATTTTGTCTATGAATGTGGGTTTAGGGTGGAGCTAATGCGGGTCATACAATTTATAACTCACAAGGGCAGAAATTTGCCCTTCATTTGGTTCCCTCTGGTGTTCTTAATGAGGAGACTCTGTGTGTGATTGGGAATGGGGTTGTGGTCCATCTCCCTGGTCTGTTCAACGAAATTGATGGGCTTGAAGCCAATGGAGTTTCCTGCGAGGGCAGGATTCTGGTCTCTGATCGTGCTCACTTGCTATTTGACTTCCATCAAGAAGTAGATGGGCTTAGGGAAGCAGAACTTGCTAAGTCGTTTATTGGCACCACCAGAAGAGGAATTGGGCCTTGTTACTCGAGCAAGGCCATCAGGAATGGCATTAGAGTTGGTGACTTGAGGCATATGGATGTTTTTCCTCAGAAGCTGGACCTTTTGTTGTCGGATGCAGCTGCGAGATTCCCAAGTTTTAAGTATAGCCCCGAGATGCTCAAAGCAGAAGTTGAGAGGTACAAGAGGTTTGCCGAGAGGTTGGAGCCTTATATCACAGATACCGTGTATTTCATGAATGAATCTATTGCACAGAAGAAGAGGATTTTGGTTGAAGGTGGTCAAGCTACTATGTTGGATATCGACTTTGGAACTTACCCCTTTGTCACTTCTTCTAGTCCATCTGCTGGCGGGATTTGCACCGGTCTTGGTATTGCTCCTAGAGTAGTTGGTGATCTCATTGGAGTGGTTAGTATATGTTTTCTTGACTTTGTCCTTTCTAACCTTTTTTTTTCCTTCATCCTTGTAAAGTTTA
Source organism: Turnera subulata (assembly GCA_028386065.3). Classification (NCBI taxonomy): domain Eukaryota; kingdom Viridiplantae; phylum Streptophyta; class Magnoliopsida; order Malpighiales; family Passifloraceae; genus Turnera; species Turnera subulata. The sequence goes on along the minus strand of JAKUCV010007755.1, from coordinate 139,855 downwards.
TCAGTGATGCCTTGAGTTGCTAATGTATACTAGTGCATTCTGCTCTGGTCCTTTTCTTGCAGGTAAAAGCATACACTACAAGGGTTGGTTCTGGTCCTTTTCCGACGGAGATTTTGGATCAAGGCGGTGATATCCTTCGGCTTGCTGGGCAGGAGTTTGGAACAACGACGGGCCGTCCTCGTCGTTGTGGTTGGCTTGATATTGTTGCATTGAAGTATGTCTGCCAGATTAATGGCTTTTCTTCCCTGAACCTCACCAAACTCGATGTTTTATCGGATCTCTCTGAGATTCAGTTGGGGGTTTCGTACAAGTTACCTGATGGGACGCCAGTTAAATCCTTCCCAGCAGATCTTCGCCTTCTCGAGCAGATACAGGTAATTTACAAACTTGAGGTTATAAAAAGCAAATGCATGGAACTTGAGGTTATTCTTGTGTCAGTTCTGCATGTGTTGCTCTTTACAGTATCTATGTATTGATACTTGATCTATTTTCTTGAATTGATATGTTGTGCAGGTTGAGTATGAAGTATTACCGGGATGGAAGGTTGATATCTCATCAGTTCGCAACTATGCAGACCTTCCAAAAGCTGCACAGCAATATGTGGAAAGGATAGAGGAACTTGTTGGTGTACCCGTTCATTATATTGGTGTTGGGCCTGGACGTGATGCTCTGATATACAAATAATCTAATTATGTACTTAGATTTATGTTTCTGAACATTTAATCCCGGTTGGTAGCTGACAGAGAGCTCTTTGTGCTGTAACAATTTTATCCACATTACAACTTGCAATTTTTGGGGTTAAAAGTGGGAAATTTTTGGGATTGGAACCAAGATTATGAGTTAGGTACTATTTTATTAGTTCGACACAGCAAAGTGCTGCTGTTGTCTTGTAGTTCTCTTTGAAATACTGATAATAATCATCTTAGTTTCAATTTCAGTTGACATTTTAGTGGTTTGTCATGGTTACTTGGCCTTCTCTTTGATTTGTGTTTTTGGTTGCGAATGTATGACTCCCGATTGCCATTACATGTTCTCCCCTGTGAATTGTGATAACGTTAGTAGTATAACTCTTTGCAGGTAAATTAACTGTTCCTTTACAAAAAAAAAAAAAAGACTTGTCTTTTATGAAAGGTGTCACCATGCTACTGTACTTATGGCCGATTTCTGCTTTCAAATTGAAACTAACACGAGGAGAGGTCATATCCAAGAATTGGCTTTTCTCTTGGGATAATTGACTCCAGTCTACATTTGTTAGCCAATCCAAATTGCTAAGTTAAGAAAATGCAAATTATTCTCATTCAATGGAAGATATTCTGTTGAGGGAAGGCTCTGAGACAGATGCAGCTTGTAGGGAAATACGAAGAAGTAGAGATAAAAGGAAAGGTTTTAATATATCTGATTCATGATTGGTAAAGAGAGAGGTGATACATATATAATTAGCCTCAATCGTAACCGACTTAAAGAACTATAAACGGCATGCAGCCTATACAACTTAAATGACAATTAACGACCCAACAGAGAGAGAGTCAACTGAACTATATTGTGTTGGGTCATTTAATACTTTACTGCTAAAAACTTTATTGGAGAAGCTCCTTCGGGAGGATCTTGAAAGATGAGATGCCGGTGCAGGTGCAACAGGTTCTGCCCTGAGTTCATCAATTGGGGTATCATTAATGCCCGAAGATGATGAGTACGGAACTCCAGTCATGATGGCTTGACATAAGCCCTGCTGCTTTCTATTGAATGGCTCTGGGAGCATCTCCTGGGGAATGTCATCTCCCTCCGGGTGGTCTTCATAAAATTTAGCAATCCGACCCCGAAATAACTTCCTCAAACTCAAACCCACATTCGTAATCTCTGACTTCGTTGTTTTCTCATCACATTCGATCCCATTAACGTCAATAGTGACAAGAAGGTCTGGCTTCATACAGCAAGTTCTCTCATCAAATAAAGAGATTTTCTCCAACTCAATAGCTTCGGGTAAGATATACTTTAGCTGGGCCAGATGCACATAAGTAAATGTCCTATTCGTTAGAGACTGGATTTGCGGCGATATGTTAGAGAAAGTAGACATGGTACCGCGAATCCTCAGCAGCCTAATCGAAGTATCCAAGCAATTGAAGAACTCGACAAGAGTACTTTTCGGGAAACTTGTCCGCTTCAGTACTCTTGGATTTGACTTTCTGTGTGGCAATGCCGGTGTTGCTGAGGGAGGAGGATGATGTGGACCCGGAGGTGTCCTCCGGCCAAGAAACGATCCGTCGCCTGGCAGATTTGCTGGCCACGTCGCTTGGGGCGGCTCGACGGACATCTTTGAGGCGGGGAGGGGGGAGGTCTGGGGTCCCGGCAGCCACTGGTGTGGGGGTTTGGCAGTTTTTTGCTGTGGGGTTTTGATTCGATAGGGGTTCCTTTCGGGAGAGGGTAGGAGGAAGTAGCTGTGTTGTTCATGATTATTAAGAGCCAAAGGGGAGATATGGTACTAAGTAGTGTGTTCGTGGCGGGTAATAAGAAAATATGGCGGTGGATTATATGTGGTCGGGAGCTGGTGGTATTTATAAAAGCAAAGAGTGAGCTCGTATCCAAAAAAAAACCAAAACCTATAAGGTTTCGGATTATACAAATACCCTATTAGGAGTCGGATTTGTGGTCCATCTCCTTGGTCTGTTCAACGAAATTGATGGGCTTGAAGCCGATGGAGTTTCCTGCGAGGGCAGGATTCTGGTCTCTGATCGTTCTCACTTGCTATTTACTTCCATCAAGAAGTAGATGCGCTTAGGGAAGCAGAGCTTGCTAAGTCGTTTATTGGCACCACCAGAAGAGGAATTGGGCCTTGTTACTCGAGCAAGGCCATCAGGAATGGCATTAGAGTTGGTGACTTGAGGCATATGGATGTTTTTTCCTCAGAAGCTGGATCTTTTGTTGTCGGATGCAGCTGCGAGATTCCCAAGTTTTAAGTATAGCCCCAAGATGCTCAAAGCAGAAGTTGAGTTGGGTACTAAACTACTACTTCGACACAACAAAGTGCTGCTTTTGTCTTGTCGTTCTATTTGAAAATACTGATAATAATCATCGAAGTTTCAATTTCAGTTTGTATCATATTTTAGTGGTCTATGATGTTTACTTGGCCTTCTCTTTCGTTTGTGTTTTTGGTGTCGTATGTATGACTCCCGATTGCCATTGTATGTTCTTCCCTGTGAATTGTGATAACCTTAGCAAACTCTTTCTAGTTAAATTAACTGTTCCTTACCACAAAAAAAAAAAAGAAAAGAAAAGACCGTCTTTTATGAAAGGTGCCACTTTGCTGCTGTACTTTGGCCGGTTTCTCCATTTTGCTTTCAAACGGAAAAACTAATACGAGGAGAGGTCATATGCAATAATTAGCGTTTCTTTTGGGATAATTAACCCCGGTGGACACTTGTTAGCCAATCCAAGTTGCTAAGTTAAAAAATTGGAAATTGTAACAAGTCATGGAAACTAAAGCATGGTGCTTGCAAGGCTGGGTGATAAGGTCATTGCTATCATACCCGAGGAAAGATTGTGGGTAATGTTACCCGAGATGATGTGGTCAAATCAAATTACCGCACTTGGATTTGTGGACCCGTAAAAAATAAAATATACTTTATATTAATGATGTTAAATTGCAAAATAGCACCTATCTTTTTACATTTTGCATTCTTTGGCCCTAGCCTATGGATAGGTCTTGTTCCAGGTGCAGTAGCCTCATCAGTCTCATTATTTAGCACAATGATCAAAGCTTACTAAATTTTTCAAAAATTAAAATCAAATATCTTTACCCTAATTTATCTTGGTTGTGCATGTTGAATATAAGGTTTGACATGTTATAACATTATACTTTTATGCTTCTAGCGTGATAGAGCAGTTGAGATGTTTCCTAACAATATTTTACCGTATTTATTTTAAAAACAAACATTTTACTATAATTTATGTCTTATCATATTTTTGTAATCAATAAAAAAAATTCTACTAGCTTTTTTATTCATTAAAAAATTATTAGTCTTCTTATAATCATAAAAATTTTATGAACCCTTCTACCACATTGATACACATCACGTTCAGTTACGATATAAAAAAACCCTTATAATTAGCCAAAACGATTTGAAATAAATTTAAATTTTGAGCTACAATTGAAGCGCCCCGACCCGTATTTACCGGTTACAGTATACACGTGCCGAAACTATTCATATTAACAGCTCAGGCAGCACATCGCAGTAAAATACTACACAGTAAATCAAATACATCAACACACTATATATATTACAACTGTCACCCATACCCGGGGACCATTATTCAATCCACTCATGTCACTCATCAACAGCAGCTTAATCCAAATAGACAACATCAAAGCAATAAAGGATAGCAGCAACACAGCAACATATATAGCACAGCAGCGGAAGACTTAAATGCACATGCAGCGGAGGTATGGATCCGGAGTCAGGTGGAGAAGAAAGCAGCAGCCATCGAACGTCGTACCTGAGCTACGAAGCAACTAAACCTACGGGATGAAACCCAAGATTAATTTTTGTGGTAAATAACTGTAAAATAAATTTTACGGTGACGGTAAAAATGTAAAAATTACCCGGGCTGTTACAACAATATAGTCAAATAAAATTTTAAATTTTTTAATGAAATAATGTTCATAAATATTATATAAGGAATTTTAAAGTGGTTTAGTAACATAACCATATATTTGGTTTTTTTTTATACATGCTTAAGCTATCTAAATCCCATAACCCACCCACACTCCAATATGAACCAGGTAACCTTGGTGAAACAAAAGACTTCATGTGAGGACACTACATTGGAGCTCGCCTTATTATTTGGTTTTGAAGTATTTAATTGGATATTTAATAAAAACTAGGCACACACCAATAGTAATGAAATTAATTGATAATTCTAATATAGTCTGTATTATTCCAATGCATGCGCCAGGTCTCCAACCGAAACTTTGTGTTTATATCAAATTAGGAAACTAAATTAGGGATGATGTGTGGCCAGCAATCATCATATTTCCAAGTGCATAAGTAAAATAATATTCTGACATGGATAATGTTGCCAAATAAAAAAACTTTTATGAACCATTAATTCCTCCCTAGTTTTTAGTTCTAAAATTACTAATTTTTGACATAGATAGCGTAAATGATATCATGTGTTAATTAAGTAAAATTATTAAATAAGATTTTATTCTTAAAAAAAATTGGCACATATAAATTTCTTAAAAGATTATTTTTTTAGGAAAAAACAAATTATTTGGGAACCCCGAATTTGAATTCCGAGGCGTGGGTGGATTAATAAGGATGGCAACGGGTCAGGCTCCCCGCGCGGGAAGGTTCCTCCCCCCCACCCTTTCTCCCACCCCCGTTTCCGAATTCTTCCCTCGTTCCCCATTCGGGAGAAAAATTGCCCCCATCCCCGTTCCCCGCGAGGACCTCATTTCCCCGATTTCTAATATAAAAAATAATTAAATATTTTTTCATTAGAATAAATTAAACTCAATAAATAAACAAGATTAATTTTTTGGCTTATAAAATAAAGACAATAAAAACATAGTAGTTTCTTTAATGTTAATTGCATATTAGAATGTGAATATTACAATATTGCAACAATAAAGGTTGCCTTATGCTACTGTACCAAAGTTAACAATTATATCCATTGTTATCAAACCGGACCGGCTCAGCTGGTTGAATTGGGGTAACCGTGACCGGGATATAAATCAAGATTTTTTACCCTTCCGGGTTGTATCCTCTAAAAAACTGGCCGGGTCATGACGGGTTTTCCGGTTTTATTGACTCGTTTCCGATTTTTTTCCGGGTCAAAAGTCAAAGATTTTAAAAAATATCTTGGTCAGACCATGATCAGACCTTTAGTTGGACTTTTATTAAAAATTTTATATAATTTTACTATTATTTCCAATACCGGTCAGACCTGGTTGGACTCCGGTTAGACCTCTAAAACCGCGACCCGGCCACTGAAACGGATCAGTGGTCGGGCCGGGTTTAATAACCTTGATTATATCTCAAGAATAATTTTTAATATTCAATGAGACAAAATGATTTAAAAATATATTTTAGCATTTTAGATATATATTAATCAATATATTCCTCAAGGATAACTTTGTATTTTTGCATATATCGGGTCCTCATGGGTCAGGAGAACATTCCTCTTCCCTATTATCAAATTTCCCATGGAGCCAAAATGTCCCCCACCCCTGTCCCAGCGGGGGCAAAATTGCCCCTATCCCCTATGCCCATGTGGGGATTCCCTACAGGGTCCCGCTAATTTGCCTCCATTACCATCGGTAGGTGCATACTTTGGAGTTTGGAATGGAGTTCACATTGTGGGTAGGAGGTGCAATTTTGGTAAGTTTCTAAAGTCTTAGGATAAGTAAGATTTATATGTATATTAAAATAAAAAGAAAAATTTTGAACTACATATAAAACTCATACTATAATATAATCTTTTAAAACTTTAGACTAATAAAAAATTATACAAAATTCTAAAAAGAACCAAACTTACTTCTATTAATGAAGTTTATCATTTTTAAGAATCAATAGTTTTGTTTGTTTGATTTAATGTAGATATTAAGTTTAATTTTTCTAAAACTCTCCTGACTTATATTTGTAAATAGTGATTTTTATAGATTTTTTTATACTAATTGAAGATTTTAATCATGGAGAAACAAGGAATACATGTAACAGCCCGGGTAATTTTCATGTTTTTACCGACACCGTAAAAATTATTTTTACAGTTAATTACCATTAAAATTAATCTAGAATAATTAATTAACAGTAATTTACGCTTCGAATTCCGAAATCGAGCCCTGTCCCACGCTCGGGATTTTTCTGCGGAATTTCCGGACCCAAGTTGGAATTTTTTGGGTCCAGGAATATCGAGAAAAGTCAGTATTAACCCCGAATTATCGGGCCCGGAATTAATTCAACGGGGTACTAGCAATATTTTCTGGTCCGGACAGAACCCGCCTCACATGCTGCACAGTGAGGGGGCTGCAGCCGCCATTCACTGTGAGGCATGTGAATGGCCAGTACACCCGTGTATCACCAGTTGAAGCCGTGACTTCTTTTTCTTCTTTTCCCTGCACCACCTCACCCTCTGCAACACATCATTTGCAAACACCCAACCAGTAGCCTTCTTGCTTCACCTGTAAAGAAAAAGAACCAGTAACCATCTACCACAAATAACCATTATACACAAACCAGGAAAGGAAAAAAAAATAAAATAACAAAAACAACCCACACACCACCAAACGCTGTCGTTCCCTTCCTTTCCTTTTCTATTCTTTTCTTTTCTTCTTTTCTTCCTGCCGTGAACATCCACATCGGCTGAGCCACCGCCACCAGCAACCTGACGCCACCTCCCTTCCCACCTCTTTCCCTTCCTCGCCCTCAGATGCTGCGACCCGAGCAGTAACCGCCGCCGCCCGAGCGAAGACCCGAGCCGCAGCCGTGCCGACGATCCTTGGACTCGTGTCTGCCGACACCGTTGCCGTCACGCCCTTCCCCGCCGCGCGCCGCTCACGCCTCACCGCCCTGCTCGATCTCCTCTCACCTCGCTTGCCGCCGCTTTTCCTGACGAGGAGCCGCCGTGCCGCAGCCCGCGAAGGTGAGCAGCACTCACGGGTTGGGGACGACCTGTCTAAACGGGCGGGCCGACCCGGTTTTGCTGGACTAACCTAGGCATGGAATAGCTTGGGCCGGGTCGTCTTGGAGGGCTGCTGCGCGGGCCTACCGGGCTTCCATGTGAGCTTGGATTTGGGCTTGCGCAGTAGCTGGGCTGAGTTGAGATAGGGTTAGGCTGGGCTGTGGCTGATGGGCTGCATAGTCCAGCCCAGTCCAGTAAAAAAAAAAAGAAAAGAGAAGAAATATTCTGGAATATATAAAAATATATACAAATAGATATAATTTTAGAAATAAAAATAATTTGTATTTTGGGAAAAATATAAATGTGATAAACTATAGTAGAGTAATTAATTGAGGAGTTAATCATGGAATAATAATAATAATAATAGTAATTAATAATTTTGGAAAAGTACGTACTTGTAGAAATAAACATAGAAAGGGTATTATCAAAGTAGGTATTGTACTAGAATGGTATCCGGGTATAGGTATAAGTATAGTATTATTTTAGACACTGGAAATAAATGGCGAATGATGATGATAACGGAGAATTAACCGGGGGAGTAACCGAGGCGAGTCAGTATTTATTTTCGTAATACAGTAGTAGCATGACATTGCATACCACTTATATGTGCATATTATATGTTGATATAGGAGTTGATACCGAGCTGATACCTGAGGAGCCGGACTTGGAGTCAGTTGGACAGTTCCAAACTTGATATCGGCTAAGGTGAGGATGGATAAACCCTGATATGTGCCCGTAATGCTGTGTGTGTTTCTTTGTTGTTTGTGTATTTTGTTGCTAGATTGATCTGCTAGAATAATTATTGACTGTTACCTGATTGCTGTGGAATTATTGATGCTGTTGTTGGATGGTGATGGATTTGTGTATAACATGTTGGAAATAATGCTGAGCTGTTAATTTCGAATAATATGTGTCATGAGATTGAGTCTGTAGAATTAATCTGAGATAATAGAAATTGGAAAATTGATGAAGAGTAATGGATTGAACTGGGATTTGAGATGATGATATATTTGTCACTTGGAAAGTAGTGGTACGACTAGATGGTTAGAGGCTAGTTCTGTGGTGTCATGGCCAGAGGGTTTGTTGGTTGGGGTGTTGACCCCGGATTTGTGATATTGGGATGTTGATCCCGGATTTGTGATATTGGGATGTTGATCCCGGATTTGAGATATTGGGGTGTTGACCCCGGATTTGTGATATGGGGATGTTGATCCCGGATTGTGGTGGGGCCTGGCATCCAGATTTAGTTAATAACCAGGTACGACCCTAGCTTGTCCAGTGACGGGGCCCGGAAGATAAAATTGGTAATAAAAATAATTAAACATTCATTGGTCTTGATATAGTTGTTATGGTAATTTTCTTGTGTTGTGAACGTTTGTGCTTAATGTTATGATTGTTGTGTTTACTTCGAAAGTACTATGGTTGAATATATCTTTGTTTATCTTTCGTCGGTGAGCGCTTCGGACTCACCCCTTGCCTGCGGGGTTTCATCCCGTAGGTTTGGTTGATCGTAGTTCAGGTACGATGTTAGTTGGCTGCTGCTTACTTCTCCACCTGACCCGGATCCATACACCGCTGCATCTGCATTCTAGTCTTTCGCTGCTTGTCTTACTATTGTGATATTATTACCGTTGCTGTTTTGTATTTGATGTTGATTAGATTGGAGTGTATGGTTTGAATAACGGTTTCCGAGATCGGGGACGAGTATTGTATTTGAAGATTGCGTGTATGATATTTCATGTTGTATGTACTGTCTGCTACTGTAGTAAGAACAGTTCCGGCACGTGTTTACCTTGTACGGTAAATACGGGTCGGGGCGCTTCAATACAAAAAGAAGGTCATTAAGACAATGATACAATACAATCTGCTGGAGCCTCAACGGTAAAAGAAAACCAGGAAAATTACACCGGTAGTGATGCAACAAGGACTGATTTTTATAGTTTAAAAAATAACTTGAGTGTTAGAAAATAAAATGAAAAATAATTCTACTTGATTATGACTTACCTGGTTATTACATAAACCTTTTAATCTTACCAAAAGAATTAGAATATATCATGATAAATTTCCAATTTTTAATATAAGTATTATTGACATAGTATTAAGTACTTTTATGCAATATTACATAAAAAAATAAATATTTAATGAATTTGAGAAAATATTATTAAAATAAGTAATATTCAAATTTTATAAAAAAATGATATTATGTGTCAGTTAAATATATTTTGGTAAAATGGTTGAATTGGATACTATTTTTTCATATTTATGTTTGAAATTTGAATTATTTAATGGTTGGAAATAATAATATTTTATAATTTTGTAAGATTTATTTTTCTTGTTTCAAAAATTTTGATGTACCAAAAGAATATTTTTGGGTTGCACCGCAGCTTATTACTCGCAAAATGTATCGGAGCGCATTGACAAAAGATTTGGCACTCACATGTTACGGTTGGAGTGCAATTTTGAAAAGTTTGTGGATAGTTCTATAAATAAAAGTGTTTTAAAGAATGTGCAAGTAGCAGACAAAAAATTAAAGACATACTTTTTATTGGTCCAACTAGGCACGGGTAAGTTTACCTAGCATTTTGCCCAGGGTAGGATAGAATTACCCTAAATCTTATATTCTGACTACAAATAACAACACCTAACCACCAATTACCAACTCTTTTCTTACTTTTTCTTTTGAGTTTTTTTCTTCTTCTTTTTTTTTTTTCCCTTCTTTCTATACCACCAATTTAGGTAACTCCCAACTTAAGTTGTCCAAGCTGAGTTGGGCCTCCTGAGTCAGCCTACCCCACAAGGCCCCCAAATTATTGTACAAAAAGGGAAACCAAATCTCTTGCTTGAGTCGGAGAAACCCACATCCCAAGCTCTTTTCTTCCTTTTTTTTTTTTTTCCTTCTTTGTATACCACCAATTACTAATTAGGTAAAATTACCAACTTAACTTAGCTGGTAATGGAAACTGGAAAGTCCTTTAGTTCAAAAACCAACTTAACTTGTCCAAGCTGAGTTAGGCCTCCTCCTGAGTCAGCCTAACCCACAAGGCCCCCAAATTTATCGTACAAAAAGGGAAACCAAATCTCTCAAAGCCCAGACCCCCAGACCACTAAACCAGGCCCATCCTTTTTTATAATTTACCCATAGGAAAAGTGTAAAAGTAACTTTGCAGCGGTGAATAAGATTTGATTGAGAATAAAAACAAACTTCGCCGTTAAATAAGTGTATTGAGAATCACGATAGATAACAAGACAGACAGCGGAACACAAAACGGATTGAAAAAAAAGACTTCCAGTGTTTCACAGTTGTGCAAGAAGCCGTACTTTGGTCTCATGCCTCTTTAAACAACGTAGGAGCAACAACAACAACAACAACTTCTTTTCCTGCTCAAACAAGGTTTCTATCCTCCTCTTTTTCTTTTTTTTTTTCTTTTAATTTCTTTTCTCAGCATTTCAAAATCCGAAAACCAAAATATAAACGGTATCAGTCACCCACACGACTCCTCTATTCTCTTCTCCTCTGTGTCTCGCCGTAGACTGTGTAGTATTTGTAATTTTGACAAACAAAAAATAGGGGGAAAAATAAAATTAAAAAATAAAAAACACAAAGCTACAGAGAATGCCCCAAAAGCATTACTTCTCCCAATAAAATTATTACTCAAAAATTCCCTCTCCTTCCACGCAACCAAACCCTTCGGTTTCTACCTTTGAAAAAATTCAATTTTCTTTTTCCTCTCTAATAAGCCACCTCCTCGTTAACTCTGTTCCTAATCACCATCGTCGTCGTCTCCATCGTTGCCTTCATTGTCGTCATCTTCATCATCATCAGCCCAATTGGGTTTCTAATTTTAGCTTAATCCTTTTGGTGGGTTTCACTTAATTCTTGGCCGCTTGCCTTGGAGTTTTTCTGAAAACAGAAAAAAAAAAAAAGCTATTCTTTTGTGGGTCGCAGGTAATTTCGTGTTCCTAAACCTTCATTGAATTTGAATTTTTGGCCTTATTGTCTCGTCATATTCGGTGAAAGAATTTTACTTCGTTGGTTTTACTTTTTATGGGTTTCTACGCAATTTCGTGGCTTGATATTTTGGTGTCAATACTTTTGTCTGGTATGTAATTGATACGAGCATCTGGGTTTGGCAAGCTTATGGCTGGAAGCTTGTACCAGCTCACTATGCTGATAACAGTACTGTTATTTGGGGATTGAAAGTTTAGTTCTTTTTCAGAGAGGTTTCAGTTTTTATTAGCTTTTGAACACTTGTCGGAAAAAACTGGGTAGTATTTGGGTTTTCGCTTTCTTAGCTCTACTTTGGAAGGTTTTGAGATTTCTGATAGTTGTCTGCTGAGACTTTGATTGCATTTGGGTTTTTGAGCTGTCACTGTTGCATTGCAAGGAATTTTTAAATACTAGTAAAAATTCAAACTTGTTTGGTCTATAGATTTATTCCTAAATTTGCATTGGGGCTGGGCTGATGTGAAGACTTCAATAAGAAGCGATTGTAGAACTATGTGTTAAGAATGCCCTTATGTTGCCAACTCTAATTGATGTTGCGTCTATTATCTGAGCTTGATGACAATTGTCCTAGCTGCATACCTAATAACAATGTAAAGATATTCACCTCTCAAATGCCCGTCAGCTAGTATATGATAGTTAAGAGGTTAGAGAAGTGGCTAAAACTCGAGGAGTCACCTTTTGTGTTTAGTTATTTTGATTAAGCTGCATTGCTCTCCAGTTTTTCTGCCAGTTGGTTAAGTTGAACAACGTTTTATTCCAAAACCCTGCCACTGGGGAAAACGAATTGTGATCCTGGCTACTATTATCTCAATCAACTTCATCATAGAGTGCAAATGCAGTTCTCCCGATGCTATAGATTTTTATCCAGTTGATCATTTATTTATCGTTATGGAGTGATAGAATTCATTTCCACTCTGTCAATTTCCGCATTTTGAAACCTATCATGTCAATCTCCAAGTTTATGGCTTCTCATGTTCATGAATGTTTTCGTTCTGAGGATTTATTTGGGATGGTGGGTTTCAGGGCCTCAGATCACTCCAAAGTGAATGCTAAGGGACTTTAAGTGAGATTTAAAAGGCAAACTAGGGATTGTAATTCTTCTAGGCATACTACTATGATCGTTGAAGTGAAATGTGCTTCTTTGTGAACTCAAACTTTGGCATTGGCTAGAGATTTTTGTTTAAGATGCGGAAAGATTTGGCTACTGGGGATTCTCTTTGCTTATATTAGAACGTGTTCTGATATGTTTTAGGTCTTTAGGTGGGCAATCCATTGGATTAGAAACATCATAAGTAATTTGGAGGCTAGGTAGGATGTGAAGAATGATAATGGCAATTACTGATGGTGACAAGAAGGGTTTTTTCATACCCAAGTTTCTTCATACTGAATCTTGTGGATCAGGGAATGCTTTAACCAAAGAATGTCTGTTATTAAAGCTCTATCCATAAATGCATAGGGTAGATATTTCACTTGTGTTTAGTTTTCTTTATGATAGGATCACTTGCATGTTCGTGCACTTTTGCTTTAACGTTGAGTAAAACCATTTAGTGCTTCTTTTACAGGATGTATTGAAGAGAGCTGAATTTTTTGTTGAATGACCAAATGAAACTTTAGTTGAATTCTTGCACTTGAGCTTTGCTATGTGATCAGGTACTCATTCGATCACAGACCTTGAATTATGTATAAGTGATTTTCTTTGTGTTTGTCATGAGAGGGTAGCGCTTTATTGCAAGCATCCATATTTCACATTGATATGCATATCTGTATGTTGATGATAGATAACAATGGTGGTAAATGAGTCTGAAAGTTTTTGCCCCTCTAAATTTGTAATTAGATAAATTTCTCATAATCTTGCTGTAATTTGGACCCGAATCCCCTCCACATCACTCTTTGGTCTTAGGAATGTTGGTTTTTATGATGGCTTTAGAGATCAAAAATAAAACTATTGTCTTTCTAAGTAGGGCTTTTTCTGTAATCTGTGTGCCATGGACTAACTTTTTCATTCTTTTCAATATGAATTGTGATATCTGTGTGAGTCAATGTTATTAAACCCGGACCGGAGGTTGAACCGGTCGGGCCTCCAGGTCGCGGTTCTCCCGGGTAAATACTGGCCAAACTGCGGTTCAACCGGAAATTAACAAAGAGATCAAAAACCCGGTGACCCAGCCGGGTGACGGTTAACCGGGTTCGACCGTCCGGGCCGGTCCGTGTTTGATAACACTGGTGTGAGTCTGTTGTTCCACATAAAACGTGATAATCTGACATTTAGTGTCTTTATTTTATTGTAGGACTCTTCCGTAAACTTTTTTGTGTTTCGGGGAATGGACTGGTTCTCTTTGCCTACTGTCAGTGTTAGTGAATGATGTTCAGTGGGCAGAAGGCTACTAATGCTCTCAGCATTTTTAAATGGAGATGGCGTGGTGAATCATCTTTGGACAGAAGCTTGCTTGAGGATGTTCCTCCAGAGATTGAACTGTCTGACTACCGAAGGGTACCAAGTACTGGTAGTGACAGCCCTTCAGGATTCCTTAATGGTGAAAGCTTGAATGTGGAGGCTATTCCTGATTTGGACCTTTTCTTCGAAAGGCTCTATAATTACTATTGCGAGAAGGGGCTTTGGTGCATTATCATAAAGTGGGTAGTCGAGCTTCTAAGCCTTGGTTTCACCATCTGTTTCTCTGGTTTTTTCTTATTATATGTTGATTGGAGTGGTCTTCGTAATGCAAAGTGTGGGATGGATGCTGTGGAGTCTGGAATCAAGCCATGTGATCTTGCGAAAGAAGCTCTTCATCAACATCCGTTAACACCTCTAACTCTTTCAAAAGCTGTTATTGTTGGATACTTGGGGTTATTTTCTATATATTGGATTTTCTGTTTTTTGAGGTTCTTTGCTCAACTAAAGGACATTCTTGGGATACGTCATTTCTTCTACTATAGGTGGGTTTGACTAATCAGTTTTAAAATATTTTAGGGGCAATGCTTCTACCTAATCTTTGTGATATTGTTTTTTTGCAACTCTTCTTTTGTATTCAAATAAGCAAGGTAATTATTTCCTCTGCAGTCTCAATGTTACGGATGGTGAAATCCAAACCATGCCATGGGCAACAGTCCTTGAAAAAGTTGTACAGTTACAAAGCTCACAGCAACTATGTGTGGTCAAGGACCTTTCTGCTCATGATATGGTGATGCGACTGATGAGGAAGGAAAACTACTTGATTGGAATGCTGAACAAAGGAGTCCTTGCTTTCCCAATCTTCTCTTGGATTCCAGGTGTTGGCCCAACTGTGAAAATTGATCGAAATGGGGCACAATATAGGCTAATGCTGACAAAGACCCTTGAGTGGACCCTTAACTGGTGCATACTGCAAAGCATGTTTGATCGGTATGTATAACTTCACAGTAATATTTGATTAAACATTTGTAGATGGAATATTCACCAGTGAGTGTCCTGTTCTGCTTCTTCTTCAGGAACTTTTGCATTAGGAGAGACTTCATCTCTAATCCTAAGACACTGCGGAAAAGGCTTATGCTAGTTGGGGTTGCAATGCTTCTTTTGTCACCATTTCTTGTAATATTCATGATGGTGTATCTCTTTTTAAGGCATGCCGAGCAATTTTATAATCATCCCAGCACAGCCTCATCTCGGAGATGGTCAAATTTGTCAAGATGGATGTTTAGGGAATTCAATGAGGTGTGATTCTTTCCTCCACTGCATGTTAAGTTCTAGCACAATTTTTACGTTTCCTGATACCATATCAGATTTATACAATTTGGAATCTTCTTGCTTTTAAAATATTTTGTCCAGTCTGTATATTTCCTGTAGTTTTTGAATTTGTTGTTCTTATTTACTTGTTCTGTGTTAACTTCTAAATGGGAAAAGTTTGCTTGATATGGTGAACTTCACTTGCTACATTTACTTGGTGTGTTCTTCTGTATAGATTTTTCTGATACTATGCTTGGATGAAACAGATTTGTGGAAGGAAGAAAGTATTGGTGGATTGACTTAACCATTTCATTAAAAATGGCTATTCACCTTTGGCATGCATGACTATAAGCATGTCTTCTTACAGCATAAATTCCTTTGATCTCCATTATTTTTTATGAGATGAATGCTTTTTTACTATAAATTGTGAGGTTTTATTGTGCTTTCTATTACAGGTTGATCATTTCTTCAGGCATCGAATGAATAGCAGCGTAATGCATGCTTCAGATTATCTGAAGCAATTCCCTTCACCTATTATTTCCATCATTGCAAAATTTATCTCTTTTGTTTCTGGAGGCTTTGCTGCTATCCTTATCATCATTGCATTTCTCGAGGAATCTCTGCTGGAGGGCCATGTAAATTATCTCTCTTTTCTCTTAATTACCTTAAAATATGATGAATTACATAGATTGTGAAAACTGCAATTTTCAATTATGCAGATATTTGGCCGCAACTTGTTTTGGTATGCTGCTGTTTTTGGCACTATAACAGCTATCAGCCGAGCTGCTATTACAGATGAACTCCTGGTTCTGGATCCTGAAGGAGCAATGTCTATGGTGGTCCAACATACACATTATATGCCAAAGAAATGGCGGGGCAAAGAAAATACGGAGATGGTCCGAATAGAATTTGAAACTTTATTCCAGGTAATATTGCCGAGCCTATAGTATATGAGATTCGCTTGGGCAAACTAAACAACGGCTTCCTTGCTTTTGGGAGTTTTGGGATATTTTTGTTAATGTAATGTGGCTTTTTGTGATGCAGTACACAGGAATGATGCTGTTGGAGGAGATGGCATCAATTTTCCTTACTCCATTCTTGCTGTTATTCATTGTACCGAAGGTATTATTTGCTCGGTCTTTTTATAGCTGCCTATCCCATTTTCTGGTGTTCCTTATATGCCAGATTTTGAGCTAGCATCCATTGTTTTGTTGCAGCGTGTGGATGACATCTTACAGTTCATTGCTGATTTCACTATGGATGTAGAAGGTGTTGGCCATGTTTGCAGGTCAGACAATTCATCTTCGTCTTCCTTTTTTTCTTAAACAATGTAATTTATATTTATTTATTGAGGGAAACCTATATTAATGGACAATGTGGTGAAGAAAATATTAACCAAAATGTTATTAAAATTGACTGGATCTAACCTGCCTATTCATCATTTTGTTTTGATTTTTGACAGTTTTAGTGCTTTCGATTTCCAAAACCATGGCAACAGCAATTATGGCTCACCCTATAATACACCTCGCAGCCAGAGGAGTTCTCAGGGGAAGATGGAAAAATCATTCTTGAGGTATGCTTAGCAATATTCTTTTAGAACTTTGATAAAGGTCTGTTACTCACGTGTGATGATTTCTCTGTATGAGACCCCATAAGTACCACGGGAAAAGAATGATTAGTTTTGGTCATAATAATTGTGGGCTTCAAATTTGTGAATGTGCTTTTTCATGAATCACCAACTATGGATATGGGTACTGATGGACTGTAAAACGAGAGTTCCTAGCTTGGACTTCTCATTGTGTCAAGAGTTGACAGGTTTTGGTGAGTGACCAAATAATTTGTAGCATTGGCCATTAGATTTGTGATCAACTAAATCACTTACAGTTGTAAAAACATTATTTGACATATATGTTCCCCGTCTTTTGTCCTCTGTGTCTGTCTCTTGCAAGAAGTGAACCGTTGGGGCTTTCTTTTGTTCTAAATTGAAACATGCAAGAAACTGCTAGTATCTTCTTGATACTGTTTCTTACTTGTGTCACACCATCCTTTTTGGTTGCAGTTTTCAGAGTAGCTATCCGTCTTGGGAACCAAATATCCAGGGAAAGCAGTTCCTGTTAAATGTTAGAACCTTTAGGGAGCAAATGTTGCAGGGACAGGGTAATAGACAAATGAATCCTTCTCCCCCGGTGTGGCGACGAAGCCCCAATTCCAGAGGCCGTGGGGACAGAAACAGCATTTTTTCAAGGGACATACCACATCATTCTCCTGGCTTTCGGTTTGATTCTTTGTGGCTTCTTGACGTAGATCAGAGGAACCATCCGTATCTTCTTGATTGGTATTACACCTCCCGACCAAATATTTCGTCTAACTATTTAAGAGATGATCTGACGGCACCAATTCAAGCGTCTTTGCCACATAACAATGATTATGGAATGCCATCCAACTTGAGTCAAGATGAAGGAAAATATGACGAGGAGGACTGGGGCCACCATTATGAGGGCCGAGCAGAGTCTAATTTAGGGGCTTCTACATCTATCCCTTTGTTCCGAGAAAGCGTGCTTCACCACCATGATTCTAGCAATGTTGCCCATGCTGCAAAGAGCCATTGGTGGGCTAGAAGTGGCCAACAGGATGCACAGCCGGAGACAAGTTTTATGGAGCCACCGGATTTCGACGGCTATGCTCGGGGTAGATACTATGATAACTACTCAGAAAGAAGCCTAGAGGATCAAGAACAACACTTGGATTGGAGGACTGGTCGCAGGTTATCCCAAACTGCTTATATGGACTATGATCTTGAGGCTGGGGGTGATGTAAGCCTTCATTTTGATGATGTTTTCAGCAGACCTCCTGAAACTCCCCCAGCATATAGGGAACCCTAAGGCTTTTGACGTTCAAGATTTAGCTTTTGCATATCTGGTTAAGGAGAATGCATATGGGTTTCCGTAAATGGACTGACTCATTGTGTAAAAAGGAAACTCCGTATTCTTTGTTGTATATAAGATTCATCACGAGGTTAGGTTTCCCAATGGTAGGCCTCATTTCTCAATTTAGAAGGTGATAGGACTTCTAGGAGTCATTGTAATCCTTCTAAAAGTGTAGAGACATTCATATCCCATCTATTGGTGCATTTTCAACTCACATTGCCGTCTTAATCTACGCTTTTTAACGCTTGCAATGTTCGGTTTTTGCTGGGTTAAATACTGTTTTTAGTGAGGAGCGTAAATTAGTCTCGACTTTCTTTTAAGTCTCCACTACAAAGCAGTTACGATCTTTCTATTTTGCCACTCTTATGGAGATATGAGAATGGAGATATTGGCGTTGGTTTAAGATATATGAAGATCAAATGGATTTTCCTTGTGTACTTTTATTTTGATAATTTTTATGAATTTCTAACTTTATGGACTATGGAGATAAGGATACAATCTCATTGAGACCAACGGCCTAAACAAGATAATGTCAGTAAGAAACAGTTGGATATTGATGTCGTATTTTTTAATGGGATTATGCTTCATATATTATGTATTGTGTACAAAGAACATGGAAGATTGTATAGACAAATATGGCGTATATTTTCAGAAATATACCTGTATATATATAGACACAGCTATGATTATGGTAAGTGATGTTGGAAAGCAAAGAAAAATGTTGATAAAAGAATTTTTATTTTAAAAAAGTAGAAAACAGCCCACCCGCGGCGACACCATAAAAAACCGTTACCCACTCACCCGCCATCTTTACGGACAGAAAAGTCAAAACCCTCCGACCGAACAACGGTATCTAGCCCAAGGGGTTCAACAGTTCTAACGTTCTTGCATCGAAATGTCTGAAAAACACAAAGCCTAACCGAAAAAAGCACAGAAAAAATGTCATTTGTTAAACACTTGAAGCATTGGTGCAGACCACGAGACCTAGAAGCTATATATGCCGCTATGCTTAAAACCTGTGCAAACCAAGACAATCTCTCCATGAATCAATTCATCACCGCTTGTTCTACCTCTAAACGCATGGATTACGCGGTTTTTGCGTTTACCCAGATGGAAAACCCCAATGCTTTTGTATATAATGCTATTATCAGAGGGTTTGTTCGTTGCTATAGTCACCCAGTTCAAGCTCTTGAGTGTTTCGTGCTTATGTTGAGGTCTCACATCTCGCCCACTAGTTACACATTTTCCTCGTTGGTTAAAGCTTGTGGGTTGGTGAATGATTTGAGGTTTGGGGAAGCGGTTCATGCTAAGGTTTGGAGACATGGGTTTGATTCTCATGTGTTTGTTCAGACTGGTCTGGTTGATTTTTATTCGAGTATGGGCCGGATTGTTGAGTCGAGGAAAGTGTTTGATGAAATGCCTGAAAGGGATGTCTTTGCTTGGACGACGATGATTTCGGGTCTTGTAAAGGTTGGAGATTTGTGTACCGCGAGGACGTTGTTTGATGGGATGCCTGAGAGGAATATAGCCACGTGGAATACGCTGATTGATGGGTATTCGAGATTGAAAGATGTGGAGGCCGCTGAGTTATTGTTCAATCAAATGCCTGCCAAGGATATTATTTCCTGGACGAGTATGATACATTGTTATTCTCAGAATAATAAATTTGGGGAAGCCTTGCGAGTTTTTAATGAGATGACGAAACATGGGATCAGGCCAGATGAAGTGACCATGGCAACCGTGATTTCGGCTTGTGCCCATCTGGGTGCCCTTGACATGGGGAAGGAGCTGCATAATTACATACTGCAGAATGGATTTGACCTTGACGTTTATATAGGCTCTGCATTGGTTGATATGTATGCTAAGAGTGGGAGCTTGGATAGATCCTTACTAGTGTTCTTCAAATTGCGAGAGAAGAACCTGTTCTGTTGGAACTCGATAATTGAAGGGCTTGCTGCTCATGGATATGCGGGAGAAGCGTTGGCAATGTTTGCTAAGATGGAGAAGGAAAATATTACGCCAAATGGGATTACCTTTATCAGTGTCTTGACTGCCTGCACTCATGCAGGCCTTGTTGAAGAAGGTCGTAAATGGTTTGAGAGTATGATCCATGATTATTCAATCCCTCCCCAAATCGAACACTATGGATGCATGGTTGATCTATTGAGCAAAGCTGGCTTGCTTGAAGAAGCATTAGAATTGATTGGAACTATGAGACTTGAACCAAATGCCATTATTTGGGGTGCATTGCTGGGTGGATGTAAGCTTCACAAGAACTTGGAGATCGCCCAGATTGCTGTCAATAAATTGATGGTTTTAGAGCCTGGAAATAGTGGGTACTATTCCCTTTTGGTCAACATGTATGCTGAAATTAATAGGTGGGGTGAAGCTGCAAAGATTAGGCTCACTATGAAGGAACAAGGTGTAGAGAAGAGATGTCCTGGGTCTAGTTGGATTGAGATGGGAAATAAAGTTCATCAATTTGCAGCATCTGATAAATGCCACACAGCTTCTGATAAGATTTACTCATTGCTAGCGGAACTGGATGGGCAGCTCAAGTTGGTTGGCCGTAAACCTGAAGCATTATTGTAATTTGGAGTTTGCAGAGGGGACATATGCGTCTCTCTTGATAAGATCGCAATTCATTGCTACTCCTGCTGTTGGGTTTCTTTAAAGAAAGAATGGCTTTCAGATGGATAGCTCCTTGGTCAGCTTTGGAGGTACTTACAATATTCAATATTTGTAGCAACAGTCAAAGCATGAAAATCATTAACCATCCTTCTCGGGAGCTCAATTAGGGAAACCAGTCCCTGTTCAAACGGGGATCGTGACCTTCAGCCAAGAAAAAATTGGATTGACTAGGGATTTGGTGAATATATTCCACTCCTGCAGTGTGGAATAGAAGTTCTGATGATTGACTAGGACTTCCCCACCTACATATGCACACAAATGGAATACATTGCTAGAAAGAAGCTTCAGTTCCTTCAAATGCAGAGAAGTTAGCCGAGAATGTTGAGTTAAAAGCCTAACGCAGCGGGGAAGGACCAAGAGCCTCAGGATAGAAAGGCTCCTCCATCTAAATCATGATTGCACTTTTGAGAAGAATTGCTTGTTCTGATGGAAGAGACATGATACCAGAGGTTAATGACGGGCAAGTCTTCGCGTACGAGTCAAAGGCATTGTTGTGATGACAATTCCTCTCAAACTTCATCTATCAATCCGCTGTAGAGGCTCCTGAAATTGGGAGTTCAATTGCACCTGTTGATATATTTAAGCTAACATTCCAAATTAGCCTAGAGTTTGATCAACTATTTCCAGCATTCCCAGTCCAAGCGTCCAAAAAAATGGAAATACCTTGAAACTTTATCGGCTTCCTCTGGAAGCAGCCATAATTGAACGTTGTTGGGTTGTTGTTTTTGCTCCGCTTAAGGTGAAACATGGAGAGAAATATTCTGCAGTTTTCCTTATTGCGGTTGAACGTTTGAAAGTTTGAATCTTTGTCGGGGAAGGACAGACATAAATCCTATGAGCAACATTATTAGAAAAAAGAAAGACAAAAATATTTAAAATTTATGGATTTCCTTTAGCGAGCAAAACGACAGCGTTGTATTACACCCTCCAGTCCACCTGCAGCTGTCGTCATTTGCAATTGGTTTTGACGGAAAGAATCCTCACGAAGGGTTTTGGGTTTTGCAAAGCTTTATTAAACTTTAAAGTTTAAACCCCAAGAATAAAACTTTCTTTCGCATAAACGCTACACTGCAAAAAAGGAAGCCATTGAAAAAGTCCCACCATGAGAAGAGCTTCAATTACACTACTGTCACACCTCAATCGCCGCCCAAAACCCAAAACACTGACCCCTCTCCTCTCCAGGCACTACATATCCAACCACTCTAACCCTTCTTCTTCTTCTTCCCCATCCCATCATCATCTCAGGCCATGCATCAAAACCAACGGCCTACTTCTCAAGCCCGGCCGATTCCGATCCAACCCATCTCGAAACATGGACACTCTTGTCGAGGGAACCCACCCTCAGGTGTCCTCCAGGCAGAGGAAAATCATTGAAAGATCTCAACTTGAGGAGGCTTTCGAGTCTGCAGAGACTGCTGAGGAGATGCTTCGTGCGTTTAAGGCGATGGAGGCTTGTTTTGATGAGGAAGAGCTTGGCTTGGCTTCCCTGAAACTTGGGCTTAGACTTGACCAGGAAGGTGAGGACCCTGAAAAGACTCTTTCTTTTGCTTCTAGGGCTTTGGCGGCTCTTGATAAAAATGATGGTAAGCCCGACTTGCCTGTTGCTATGGCCTTACAGTTGATGGGTGCTGCTAATTATAGCTTGAAAAGGTTTAGTGATAGTTTAGGGTGTTTGAATAAGGCTAGGAGGATACTGGATAGGATGGATGGGGAGGCAGATACTAGCGTTGAGGATATTAGGCCGATTTTGCATGCCGTGCTGCTTGAGTTGGCCAATGTGAAAACCGCAATGGGCAGGAGAGAAGAGGCTCTGGAGAGTCTTAGAAAGTGTTTAGAGATAAAGGAAATTACTTTGGGAGAAGATAGCAAGGAACTAGGTGTGGCGAATAGGGAACTGGCAGAGGCGTATGTTGCAGTTTTGAATTTT
Source organism: Turnera subulata (assembly GCA_028386065.3). Lineage (NCBI taxonomy): Eukaryota > Viridiplantae > Streptophyta > Magnoliopsida > Malpighiales > Passifloraceae > Turnera > Turnera subulata. The sequence continues at coordinate 116,924 of JAKUCV010007755.1, read as the reverse complement.
AAGGAGGCATTGCCATTTGGGTTGAAAGCACTGGAGATTCACAAGACTGGTTTAGGTGATAATTCTGTGGAGGTTGCACGCGACAGGAGGATTCTTGGGGTCATCTACAGTGGATTGGAGGAGCACGAGAAGGCGCTGGAGCAGAATGAGTTGTCAAAGAAGGTTTTAAAGAATTGGGGTCTCAGTTCTGATTTGATCCATGCGGAGATTGATGCTTCGAATATGCAGATTGCGTTGGGCAGGTTTGATGAGGCTATTAATACTTTGAAGAATGTTGTCCAGCAGACAGAGAAAGACAGTGAGACTCGAGCATCGGCCTTTATCTCTATGGCAAAGGCTTTAGGTAGCCAAGACAAATTCGCAGACTCAAAGAGATGTTTGGAAATTGCTTGTGGAATTCTTGACAAGAAAGAGTCGTCTTCTCCAGCTGAAGTTGCTGAGGCATACTCGGAAATAGCAATGCAATTCGAGTCTATGAATGAGTTTGAAACGGCAATATCATTGTTGAAGAGAACACTCTCCTTGCTCGAGAAGAACCCAAAGGAACAGCACTCGGAAGGAAGTGTTTGTGCTAGACTTGGGTGGTTACTTCTGTTGACAGGAAAGGTCGCTCAGGGAATTCCTTACTTGGAGACTGCCGCTGAAAGATTGACAGAGAGCTTTGGCCCCAAGCATTTTGGAGTGGGTTACATCTATAATAATTTGGGGGCAGCATATTTGGAACTGGATAGACCGCAGTCAGCTGCTCAAATGTTTGCTGTTGCAAAGGAGATAATGGAAGTAGCTCTTGGTCCTCATCATGCTGATTCAATTGAGGCATGCCAAAATCTTTCAAAAGCATATGGTGCCATGGGAAGGTAAGAATTGCTTTCATATTACGCTGTTTCTTGTACTATGGCAAACTCATGGAATTTTATTGATTCATCATGGAGCGTATGTTTTGCTGATGAATAGTATGTTCTTCTCTAGTATCCGGTCGCATCACTTCCTGACTCCTTTCCAGAGGAAAATTGTATATCTTGGGTTCTCTTGTGAATCGTCACCTCCTTGTTCAAAACTATCATTTTATGTTTAACTTTATCATTTCTTTTCATACCTCATTAAACTTGGAGCTTCTGACTTGATAGATATTTTTGCCTTTGTTGTATATTGTATATTGCTTTTTAACTTTCTAATTTCGGACTTTAGACTAATATTTGTTTTGCTTGGCCTTCTAGTTTTTGTTTTAGGGGGCCTCAAATTCCCCTTCTAGTTGGTGGATTTGTAATTGTTTCCTTTCTCTCTGGCGGTTATACTATCAGTCTATGGCCTATCTTTTTGGCTTCACATTCTTGATATATCTCCCGAGGCATTGAAGTTGGATTGTGTTGTCACCATCGCATGAATGCAAGCGATCAATGCTCTTTTATGAAGTTTTTTTTTCTCTTTATTCATCCTTTCGCCATAAAAGCAAACATTTCTTAATGTTGTTGGGTCATTAACCAGATTTGTCGGGTACTTTCTTTCTGTATTTTGCAAGTTTTGCTATTTTCTGTGCTCGAGCATCTTCACGTAATACCATGCCAATAAAAACTATGATATCCCCCACACATTCAGGAAAAAGGGTTGGTTGTTTCAGAACAGGGTAATTGCACTTCTTGGCTCTTCCTGACCATTTTGGCAAGATTCACTTCCGTTGCTATGCAATGGGCACATCAATGCGTTCAGCAAGCAGTGCCCAAGCAGCATAATTTTACCAATGAACATGCTTGTGTTCCTTTTCTTATCATAAGTTTTTTTTTTTTTTAACTTTTCTTGGATATTGCAGCTATGCATTGGCAATTGAATTTCAGCAGCGGGCAATTGATGCCTGGGAAAGCCACGGAGCGAGTGCAGAAGAGGAGCTCATGGAAGCTCAGCAAGTGCTTGAAGAATTAAAAAGAAAAGCCCGTGCTGCATCCACGGATGAGCTTTCTACAAAGGCCAACCCCTTGCAGAGTAGCGCCCCAGCCAGAAGCTCACAGCCTGATATTCCTATCAACCAGAATCACACAAGAACAATAATCCAATGATATCCTACTCTTTTTTCTGCATTTCTTGTTCCAGTTAGCTTTCTTTATCCAATGGAAAGGGTCATTTCTTTGCTCTTTGTGATTTTTTCCCTTTTCATTTACAGATGCAAAGTTCAAAATTTTGACCTAGCTATGTGCAAATCCAGTGCAAGAATGGCGGGATAGTGTTGTATTTACTTATAAAACGTGAAATCAGCTACCTTGTTTTTTTGAGCATGGGGTTAGTTGCTCACTAATCTTCATTCACTTTCGTTACTTTGGGAAGTTTATGAAATATCTGTGGAGGAGTAGCTCTGTTAAATTATTTGTCATTTTAACGACGTTGTGTTCATTTCGGAAGGAAGCGAATAAACGCATAAATCCTATTTTTGATTGTTGTGGAGTTCTTGGTTGCTGTAGGCTTTGATATTGGAGTCTGGGACTTATTGAGGACTGGTATAAGAAACTTGTAATCAGTGACTATAGCAACTGTGATCATTGGATAGATATTCGCGGAAATTGTGAAGACAATCTACTCAATGTTGTCATACTTGTGGTTCATTTCATGCCATCAAAAGACAGAAATTTGTGGCAGGCATGAGTTGTCTTCTTGAACTTGAAGGTTACGTTCGCATTTCATTTGGAATACCTTCGTGACAGTCACAGTGACAAGACTTTTTAAATGCAGAAACTTAAACAGATACCTTAACACGTGCACAAGACATAATAGTCTAAGATTATGAATAGTTGAATCATAAACGGTCACATAATACTGTCGTCAACTTGTGTTGTGTATTGATACTGGATGCTTTAGCGAAGCCAGTAGGACTGGCAGGGCAGAGCTTTGCGTAAGGAGGTAGATAAACATCTTGAAGCAATTGACGGGATTTACAATTGGGGCAGAATCATACCCTCTATTCTTTACCAACATCAGTATAATTACGTCCTAGACAAAAGAAGCAGGTGATTATTCTCTTTTGTCGTTGTCACTTATAGTTACTCATTAATTGGGGTCCCTGTACCATCACTTCCATGGTATCACATTCTTTCACTCGCGCCATCCATCTCTCAATATCTCCTATAAGGAAGTGTGAAAACAATCATTCTCATTCATTAATTAGGAGGAAGAAACTCAGGACAGGATAATGTCACCCACCTCGGTGGTTTTAGCAATGATTCTCAAACCCACGCTTACATTTCAGTAAGAAACCTATTTTTCTTTTGAACTTTCAAGGCCTGGTTTGATACCAAACCAAAGTTACCCTACACGTTTTATCAGAAACTCTTCAACAACTATGCAGCTAATCTTCTAAAAAACTATGCAGAACTGACACCCCCAAAAAAGAGAAAACAAACATGAAACTGGAAAATTGTAATCCAAGATTAAACTGAGATCATGTCTCTTTACACCTCGAAGTCAACTGGTAGAATTGCTCTTCTGGATCCCCGGACATGAGAAAATGGAAAGAAAGACCTCTGAGAGTGAGACCTGTTACTAGTCCCCTCTGTAGCGTGAGCCACCTTGCGGCAAGTATTCTGCTCAATGATTTCTTGGACAGTCGAGTAAAGTTGTCTATCCACTGCAGAATCCCAGGAGAAAGATCTCCTGATGGGCTGGATGGAGAACTGATCATCTTTCCCTCGTACATCAATGGCTTCATCTCCCATAATGGAAACATGTTGGCGCTTTCTTGGTTTTAACTTTCCAAGTTTCTGCTGATCCATCTTTGCTGGAGATTCATGACTCTTGAACCGCGCTTGAGCTACTCTTGAAATGTCTCTTTCTTGTTGCCTTTGAGGTAATAGTGCATCATCTCCGCCCAATTCAATCACAACATAATCTTCATCGCTGCCGATAAGGCTATCTGTATATTGGTGAGAGCCTTGAGGTGAAGAGCTAGGTGCAATGATGCAGTCAGGTGGATATTTACTGGTGCCTGAAATGCTTGTTCTACAAAGTGGACAATTAGCATTGCTTTGAAACCAGATATCAATGCAGTCCAAGTGAAAAGCATGACTACAATTTGGAAGAATTCTAAGCATATCTTGCTCCTGAAACTGACTCAAGCATACCACACAGCCATGAATGCTTCTCTCCTCACCTTCTGCTCTTCTGTACTGAAATGTTGGGATTTCGCGGATCACTGATTCATCTAGCCCCCGATTCCACATTGCCGGAGACAGTGCAATGAATGAATCATCAGTCTGTCTAGCCCGCCAGAAAGTAAACCACCTTAGCGGATTAAACTGGCGAGAGATGGAGCAGCATTTGTTGACAAAGATGTAGTAGCCAATAAGCAGGAAAGCTGTGCCCATGATGCTTAAGACAACAATAGCCAAAATAGGAAAAGCATGGTCTGAAGTAGGAGGTGGTGGTTGATAATAGATAGCATTCTGCTGGTCTTTGATGGGTGAACTGACTTGAAATTCATGGATGTGGTAGTGGAGTTTGTTGGTTAGTGCCATAGTAGAAGGGTTTGGCTATGGAGAAGGAAAGGCTAGATATTGGTAGTAAAGAGATAGCTAGGCGCTTGACTCATTGTTTTAGCTGTCTAGTGGCAAAAACTCATCAAATAGGGAGGAAATCGAGCGAGACAGAGAAAGTCATTGGACAGCCAAAGATAGTAGTATTAAATTATTAATGACAAATGACAAAATGGAAAAAGGCTAAAACATGAGGGTGAGTTTTAATTGAGAAAATCAGAAACTTATCTCATCAAGTAAAAAGATTTACTTGTGATGAGCACATGTGTATCCTTTTCAATGCACAGATCAAAGATGCATAGATTGATCAAGTTGCATTATGGCTGCCCCGTCTTTCTTTATATTAAAGAAATATAGCTAGTAATCAAAACCAGAAAAAAAAGGATTTGAATTCTCTCCTGTACAGTATTCAAATCCTGTTAAATAAATATCGTTGATTTGTTTAATCAATGGCTCTAAAATATGTAAGGTAAGAAAAATTAAAAAAATTAAATAAGGTAAAAATAAATTCTCACCAATGATTTTGAAAATCATGACCACGATCCAACGAACAGGACATAACTTTACAGGAGAGGATCTCAATCCGAAAAGAAAGGGCCCAACAAGCTGCAATTTCTTGCTACAACTTTCTGTAAACTTTAAACCTTTTCTTGTTCTTTTTTTTCCTTGGGAAATAGCACTCCTTGGGATCAATCTTTCCTAAGTTTTGAAGATAACACTTCAATTCTGAAGTGAGAAAGCGTTGCAAATGACAGATGCTTAAAAAATTTAGCCGACTCTACTTTGATAACCAAGGAGCCGAAAACTTTCTTCATTACTAGCCAATAGAGGAGTATTCTTGTTCTAGGAGATACCCTACTAGTAGCTCTGCATTACATTAAGGGGTTTTTGGTACAGTTGGTACCCGCTCTAGCCAAAACGAATTCTATTTCGGCTATTACCTTTTCCGTTACTATGTTTTCATACGCAGGAATACCCCAGTTAGCCTGGGTCAATCGTGTACTACAATTTTTCTCAAGACATTTATGTATCTGGAGCTTTAGCGGGCAGGTTAATCATGGGTCTCGGGCTGGGTATCTGCTGACGTGGATGCTGCCCCAAATGGGGCTGCTGCCCGTCGCACAAAACGACGCCGTATCACTATGATACGACGTCGTTTACTGTCCATGTGGCAATTGTGGGTCCCACTATTATCCCAGACCTAGTGACTTTCCACCCAATTCTCACCCCGGTTTAGAGGTTCAACCAGAAAATTGAATGGCCCGAAATGTGTGCCCCTAAGTCCCAATTATAAACTTTAAATCAATTTTTTGTTCTCCTGCTAAATTAGGAATTAAAAAAAAAACACGATTGCAACCCCAACTCTATCCCGTGCATAATCGATTCTTTTAGAAAACTATACCCAATTAAAATTTTAAAATGAATATATGATAATAATAATTATAATAAAAATAGACATATATATTGGATCCTACTTTGACTCCTAAATTCTCGAATCAAGAGAATTTTTTTAAAACATACAAGAAACAAATTCTATATTATCCTTTAACTTCTCTTAATAATTTCTTGTCAATCATTATAAGAAAGAAAAATTAAATAACATCACCAGCGAACCCCATCACTGTCACCATCCCCACCACCATCACCACCCTCCCAGCCACCATCACCACCCTCTCAGCCACCTTCCCAGGCCCAACCACCATCTCCACCACCATCACCACCACCATCACCACCCTCCCAGCCTCCCCACTACAATTTCAACAACCCACAATCTCACCATACACACCAACATCACCACCCTCCTAGTCTCCCCACAATCTCGCCACCATCATCATTCATTGTTCTTTCTCTTTTGTTGCTCCCACCCACAATCTCACCATACATCTTTTCTACAAGAAAAAGAAATAAAAACAAGATGGACAAACCACCGGTAGTAAACCCCATCACCGTCACCATAACCATCCTTTCTGTCTCACACTACAAATTCAAAGACCCCATGTTTTTCCTCTTCTCTTACTCTCAGCTCCAATCACACCATCCATCATCTCGTCTACAGCAACCCAAACTGAAATCCAACCCACCATAATTCTAACCAACCCAAGCACGAAATCCAACCCACCCCTCCAATAGATCGTCAACACTTTCGTCAAATTTGACGCCACCAGCGGAGTGACGAGGACGGGTATGTGCTGCGGTTGTGGTGGATCTAGGCGAAGTGGGACAGCTGTGACATGGATGGAGAGATTTGATGGTGAGGATGTTGGGTTGTTGAGGAGGAAGGAAGAAGGGGTTGGGGAGGATGGTGATGGCGGCGATATCGATGGAGGTGGGGAGGAAGATCTGCAATCTTGTTTTATAATTTTGTTATATTAGAAATAGAAAATTAGATTTTTTGTTTCTTTTTTTTTTTCTTTATGAAAGTACGATTTTTATTTCATGAGGAAAAGTTACACTTCTGCATCTAAAGCTCGGATAATGAAAGGGGGGGCTGAGTCCAACGAAGTTTGCTCAAAGTCTAAGTCAGCCACTCTTCGTGCAAGAAGGTGTGCTGTGGTGTTACGACTATGTGGTACGTAAGAGCATTCAAAGGAGACAAAAGTTCGAGCTAGAGCTAGGATATCATCTAAGATGACAGCTCGATATGACATATCAGAAGTGTGGAGCTCAAGGCGTTGCAAAGGATTTGTGAATCAGTCTGCGCTCTCACATGTTAGATGTGAAGGTGCTGAGCTAGCTTCAGGGCCTCCCGCATGGCTAAGTATTCCATGAGCAGTGGGTCAGTGTGCCCGGATTGTGGCTTAGAGGAAGAGGCAACAAAGGAGCCTCTAACTGTTCTAATGATGAAGCTGGTGCCACCTTTGTCTTGGGCTTCAAAAACTGCCCCATCCGTGTTGATAATATGAGAGTCATGGGGCCAAGAGGCTGGACGTGGCATTGGTGGCAACTGAGATGGGAGGTGAGGTTGGTTTGTTTTGCGGTTCTGCGCTTCTAAAAATTCCTGCCAAATTTCAAGAGCATAATTGGCAGTTTCCTCAGGACCCCTGCATTTGTTGCCATGTCGCTGCTGGTTACGGTTGTTCCAGATGCACCACAACATCACCAGTAGTAGCCCAAAGCGTTCCTGGCTAAGACTAAGGTGCATCTTCCATAGCCAATCCAGCGGGGTCAAGTGTGTGTCTCCCAGATCAAAGGTGAAGGGGCTCTGCCTCCATGTGAGCGATGCGTTGGGACATTCCAGGAAAACATGCATGGTGTGTTCAGTCTCACCGCATAGGGGGCAAGTAGTATTGGGGGTTATGTGTCTTAAGGCGAGATTTCCCATAGAAGGGATGCAGTTGCGTGCAAGTCGCCACCCAAAGTGCTTAATTTTATTTGCTACTGGTGTGTGCCATAGCTTCATCTAGAGAGCCTTCATGGGAGCATGAGAATAAGAGGTATTAGACACTCCCTGGTTAACTTGCTCATCATAAGTTTTGGCAATGTGGTAGGTACTTTTGACAGAGAATTTTCCATTTGATGTATGGAACCAGGTCCATGTACCAGGCTTGAGAGGATCTAGGGAAAGTGGAAGCTTTGTGATTTCACATGCATCTAGTGGATGGAAGGATGATTGAATCAACTCCTTGTTCCAGACCATGTGTTCACCTCCCTGAGTGAAGAAACCTTGCTGGTAGAAGGAATGGTGTTGGGAGATTGGATGAGAGTGAAAGACCAGGATCGTGGAATCCATGGATTAGAGATATGTGTGTCCTTACCATTTTTTATACGCCTCAAAAGTCTTTTGGATAGGACCTGTCTGCCATAAAGGATGCTTCTCCACAAGTAAGAAGGACGTGAGCCAGGAGTAGCTGCAAGGAAATTGGTAGAAGGGAAATATTTTGCTTTTAGGACTCTGGCACAAAGACTGTCAGGGTCTGTGAGAATGCGCCAGCCAAATTTAGCTAGAAGGGCCTGATTAAAAAATCTGAGATCTCTAAATCCTAATCCGCCTTGCGATTTGGGCTTACATAACTCTCTCCATCAAACCCAATGAATCTTATTTGAGTCAGCATTCTGTCCCCACCAGAACCACAATAGCATATTGTTCACCTCATCACAAAACTTCAATGGTAGTTTAAATACTGACATGGCATGGGTGGGAATGGATTATGCCATTGTCTTCAATAAAATCTCCTTTCCAGCTCGAGAAAGCAAGTTGCCCTTCCAACTTTGGATGCAATTCCACACTCTGGCCTTTATCTCCTTGAAGACAGAGGATTTGGCTTTGCTAAGTTGTGGAGGTAAGCCAAGATACTTTAGGTGATTTTCTTCCACATGGATACCCAAGTTCTGTTTAATACGATCCTTCAAGTTCTCCTCACAACCAGGGCTAAACTGGACAAAACATTTTCCCAGATTGATACGCTGCCCAGAGGCCCGTTGAAACAAATCCAGTGTCTTTGAAATACCCCTTGCACCCTGGATTGTAGCCTTCGCAAAGATGATACAATCGTCTGCGAATAATAAATGAGACACGATGGGGCCATCGGTGCTAGCAGCGAATCCATCAAAGTCACCCTATTGTTTTGCCTCTGTAATCATCATGCTTAAACCTTGGCCACATAGAAGGAAGAGGTAGGGGGACAAAGGATCCCCTTGCCTCAATCCCCTGGTAGGATGAATGTAACCGAATTTATTGTCATTGAGCAGGATAGAATAGGTGACAAAGGTGATGCACATCATCATGAGTCTAATCCACTACTCAGGAAAGCCCATTTTTTGCATGATCTTCTGTAGGAAAACCCATTCCACACAGTCAAAGGCCTTGGCCATGTCGATTTTAATAGCCATATACCTCTCCGAACTTGCCTTTTTCATGGATAGAGTATGTAGCATCCCAAAGGTGATTGCGATGTTGTCGGTGATCAGCCGGCCCAGGATGAATGCGCTCTGAGATTCTGAGATTAAAGGCGAGAGAACCTTTTTAAGTTTGTTTGCAAGCAGTTTGGATAAAATTTTGTAGAGTACGTTGCATAGTGCAATAGGTCTGAGCTGTTGCATTCTTTCAGGGGATGGTACTTTCGGTATTAAGGCTATATGTGTATGGTTTAAACAACCTGGCAAGAAGCAATCACTCAAAGCTTGCAAGATCGCATTAGTGACATGAGGGCCAACAGAATTCCAGTAGGTTTGGTAGAAGAAGGGAGACATACCGCAGGGCCCGGAGACTTGTGGTGGTTCATTTGGAAGAGGGCTCTCTTCACCTCTTCTCCCATAAATGGAGCTGTTAGGGATGATAGGTCCACGTGTATAGTCTGTCTCTCAAGGCAACTCAAGGCATCTTCAGGAGAATCCCGGTCTCATCTCTAAGGCCATCGATATGGTTTTTCCGCCTATGTTGGTTAGCCTTTCGGTGGAAGAAAACTGTGTTGCGGTCTCCCTCTGTTAGCCAGGTATTTCTACTCCTCTGCCTCCAAATAGTTTCCTCACGGTCAAGGAGGTCCTCCAGTCGGTTTTGCAGAGACTTTTTTAAGAGTAAGTTCTCCCTTGTGGGGGGTGACCCTTGTAGTGTTATTAGCTATTCTCTGGTGTGTTTAATTGCCCTTGGGATATTGCCGTGCTTTTCCTTATTCCATTTCTGCAATTCCATCCGTGTGTTCATCAATGATCGTTGAGCATTCCTCATCTCTTGCCCAGTGTTCCTCGAATCGGAAGAACTTTCTCCGTCGAGGAGAATTGCCTAACAAATCGAGTTTGAGGGGCAGGTGGTCCGAGGCTTGATCAGGGATATGAGTAACTTTGAAGTTTGGAAATAGTTGCTGCCAGTGCATAGTGGAGACAGCCCAGTCAGAGCGGACTTGGACGTTGGCATCGCCTTCTCTACGGTTGTCCCAAGTGTAGGGGTATCCATAGAATCCCATATCGCCAAGATTACAATAGTCCAGGGCATCCCCGAAGAGCTGCATCTGTCTTTCACTACGTTCGCCAAGACCATGCATTTCCTCTTGCCTCAAAATTTGTTGAAGTCTCCGAAGTAGAGCCATGGCAAATGGACCATAGTTTTCAGTCTTCGAAGAAGGTTCCAAGAGTGAATACGCTCCTCCTTGATCGGATTGCTGTAGAATCCGGTGAGTCTCCACGGTTGGTCATTACCGACATCTACAACCACATCAATGTGTCCAACCAAATAAGACTTGAGCTGTACATTAATGTCATCGCACCAAAAAAGGGCAAGTCCACCACTTCGCCCAATAGAATCCACCCAAACGCCATTAGAAAAGCCAATTGACCTCTTCAGAAGTTCCAACTCGTTTCCCTTTCTCTTAGTTTCAGAGAGAAAGAGGATGTCAGGGAATTCGCGCCTAATCAGGTCACGTAGGTTTTGAACTATGCGGGGTTTCCCTAATCCCCGACAGTTCCAACTGATGCAATTCATTATTCCCGGCGGGGCTGGTCCTTGCCAGCCTCCACCGTTGGAGAGATTGTGTGAGTAGCCAAAGAAATAGCAGATGGGGAGGTGCCAGAAACAGAAGAGAAAGGATTCTCAGCGGTTATAGAGATGGGGTGTAACAAGGTAAAAACTGTTGGTTTAGAGATAGGGACAAAGGATGATGGGTTTGAGGTACTAGGGGAAGCAGAGTGGGGCTTTTTATTCCTGGCCAGTGCTTTAATAGAGGAGCGGGTTCTTGGAGTGTTGGTGGATGGGCCCATGATTAAGGGTTTTGGAGGGGAGCTTGGTAAGGGGTCCAAAACAGGGGGGTTTTTTGGTGGGTTGGGCTCGTTGGTCTTCGAGGTGGGTGGGGAAGGGCCTAAAGGGCTAGAGGGAGAGAGAGGCTTAGTAGAGACAAAGGTGGATGGTTGGGTAGTGTAAGGCTTTTTTGTGTTTGGGCCTTGGGTTGGGTCTTGAGGGGCTTTTCTTTTGTGGTTCAAAGGGTTGTCAAGGGTGTCAACTGCGTGAGAGATTGAAATTGGAAAAGGGGAGTGGTTGGGGGTAGAAAAAGCTTCTGGTGCCTCCACATGGGTTCTGTTTTCCAAAGTATGCTCAAAAGGGAAGGATGGTTGTTGGCGGAGTCGTTCGGGTAGCAATGATGTGTTGCTAGACGCTGCTCTTTGTTTATAATTATAAAATGGGATTTTACAATTATTACCGGACGTTACAAGTGCCTACAGGGTCACACGCATAGAACTGTTGATTCGAGCAGGTCGTTGAGCCGTGGTTGGACCGGGTGTGGTTGGACCGTGGTTGGATCATGGTTGAACCAGGGTCATTTTGGGATCAATAATTAAGTGAATTATTGATCAGACATGAGCTGTGGTGAGTTGTGGTCTGATTGTGTTTACTGGGAGACAATGGTTATGATGGACATCACCATTGGTCCACCTTGTTGGCCATTATGCTAATTCTTTATGCATTATGGATGGGAGTGGGGAAGAGTTAAGTGATCAGATCACTCTCCTGCCTCTCACACGTTTTTGCATCAGTTTTCAGACCTCTCCATCATCCTCTCAACCTCTCTTCTTCTTTGTGAAAGAAGGAAGAGAACAAAAACACACAAAAACACATAGCCCCGGTTTACTCTTGCCTAGAATCTTATTTTCTTCCTTCAATTTCTCATTATCACAAGAAAGCTCTTCTAGATCCTTTTCTAATAATGCAATTTGTTTCTTTTGCTTTAAATGAATCTTAGAAACTCTAACATATTCGGCATACAATTCATTAAAAGCATCTTGTAATTCATCATCAATAGAAGGTTCAGAATCACTTACCTCTTCCGAATCTTCTTCCTTTGCCATGAGACATAGATTGACCGATTCTTCTTCCTTGCTATCGGTTTCTTCATAGGTAACCTCTAGAATGTCCCATATGTCCTTGGCGGTAGTGCAACGTGAGATTACTTGGTAAACCTCTGGAGTCAGTGCACAATAGAGTATATTGATTGTCATGAAGTTGTTTTCAACTTTCTTGATATCTTCAGCATTGTACTCCTTCTTCGTCTTTGTCACAATGGCTTCACCAACTTTCTTTGTCAGAATTTGATCTCTGTTCTTTATTATTAGCCATAGGACGAAGTTGTTGGCTTGAATGAAGATCCTCATCCTCTCCTTCCAATAGGTGTAGTTGGCGCCATTGAGCAAAGGTGGACGGATGATGGATTGCCCTTCATTGATTCCTGCAAACAAATTACTTGAACAAGCCATGGAAAGTTTCTCTCAAACGGTTAAGTTTTTCAGAGAGTTAGGCTTCGCTACCAATTGTTGGAACAGAAGGAATAAGCTAGAGCGGGGGTGAATAGCTTATGAACCGAAATTGAAAACTTTTGCAGGAAGTAAATGCGGAATGGAAAAAATGAAGGACACAAGGTTTTTATACTGGTTCACACACAACTAACTTGTGGCTAATCCAGTCCTTCAAGGCTCACTTGAAGAGTTCACTAACTAGTTTTAAGCTTCCGGGTGCTTAACAAACCGTTTACAACCTGAGAGTTCAAGTCACATGAACCTCAACACACTTGCTTGAAGATACCTCACTTCAAGACTTCCTAGGAATTCTAGTCACAAGATCCTACTCTTGCTTAAGGATACCACACCTTAAGACCACTCAAGGGAACAATCCTCCCTTATTGTGTATCACTACACTCTCTCAAACAAAACTTTCTTGAAGAGTGGGTATGAGTACAAATGAAAGCTCAATGAAGCAACTCTAGAATCTCACAAGATATTAGTTCAAAGATGATTGAATGATTTTCAAATGAATGCTTGAATGTATGAAAAGTTGATTAACCTGAAAGAGAGGTTTAAAGCCTCTATTTATAGCCTCAAAAACACATATATTCGTTGGGGACAAATCTAAACACCTTTAGATAAAGATAGCATGCTTGCTGAAAAAGATGTTTGATTCTAACGGCACAACATCGATGTTGGAGATCACAACATCGATGTTTAGCCGTTGGATTTGAATAATTAAGGCAACGACTAGTAAAACATCGATGTTGGAATTTTAAACATCAATATTTGTATTCACAACATCGATGTTTTCATGCCCAACATCGATGTTTTTGTGCTTCGCAAAAATTATGTTTGAAAACAAATGTCACAACATCGATGTTTTGGCACTTCTGCCAAATTTTGAAAATACTTGAGAACATAGAACATCGATGTTTTGGACACAACATCGATGTTGCTTGAGAGAACATCGATGTTTTGGACACAACATCGATGTTCTTGAGCCACGGCAAAAGTTTGATTGTATTTAAATGCAATAACATCGATGCTGGACAATAGAACATCGATGTTTAGGACTCAAAGAACAATTTTATGACTTAAATGATTTATGAATGCATGAAGGAAAATGATTTTTGGTTTGAGCTAATAACTTGGAAGATTTGAGTTACCATTTACAAGGAGTTCCTATAAAAGATCCTATAATTCTTCATCCTTGTTTCTTCAATTCTTGTGCTTCTTTGATTTGTTTCTTTTTGCTTCAAGGTTGTCATCAATTGAGCCATAGTTGTTTTGTCATTATCAAAACCCCGAAAGAAATCATGGAAACATTAGTTCTAACAAAATATGGGTCTTGGCCTACTTATCATCATCTTGATTCATAGTAGGAGAATCATTTAATAGAATTCCTTGTTAAGTGATTTTTGTATACATGACTCTTATTTGTGTGAGTTGATCATTGTTGTAGAGTTACCATGGCACAAAACACTAGCACATTATCACTGCGATCAGTCCTTGAGAAGGAAAAGCTGAATGGGAGTAACTTCCTAAAGTGGCATCGCAATTTGAGGATAGTCCTCAGGCAAGAAAAGAAATTGTATGTCCTTGAAGGGCCCGTTCCTAATGAACCGGTGCCTAATGCTCCTAGGGTAGAAAAGGATGCGTACAAGAAGCATGCTGATGATGCATTGGATGTTGCATGCCTTATGCTAATGACCATGGACTCTGAGCTTCAGAAGCAACATGAGAACTTGGGGGCGTTTGATATGATCGAACACCTGAAAATGCTCTTTGAAGAGCAAGCAAGGCATGATAGGTATGAGACCTCTAAGGCATTGTTCCAATGCAAGATGGCTGAGTCATCACCGGTCATACCTTATGTGCTCAAGATGATTGGTTACATTGAGAACCTTGAAGGTCTGGGTTTTCCTTTGTAGAAGGAGTTGGCTGTTGATCTAGTCCTGCAATCGTTGCCGGATAGTTACAACCAATTTGTCATGAATTTCAATATAAATCATCTTAACAAATCCTTGTCTGAGTTGCTTAACATGTTAGGAACAGTTGAGCAACAAATGTCCAACAGCATTTTTATGGTTGGAAATGGCAAAGGAAAGGGAAAAGCCAAGTCTAACAAGAAGAAGAAATGTGCCAAAAAGTTTGGTTCATGTGCATCTTCTTGTTCACATGTGCTGAAACCCAAAGGTGGTGTTGCAAAGGAAGGACAATGTTTGCATTGCAAGAAACCCGGCCATTAGAAGCGTAACTGCCCTGTTTACCTTGAAAAGGTGAAGAAACAGAAGGGAAGTAAGACTTCCACTTCAGGTATTTTTGTTATAGAAACTAATATCTCTATCTCTGCATCATGGGTATTAGATACTGCATGTGGTTCTCACATTTGTGTAAATGTGCAGGAACTAAGAAAGAGTAGGAGATTGGCAAAGGGTGAGATAGACCTACGGGTCGAAAATGGAGCAAGAGTTGCTGCATTAGTCGTAGGAACTTACTATCTAACCTTACCGAGTGGTTTGGTCTTAGAACCGGACAATTGTTATTATGTACCTACCATAAGTAGGAATTTGATTTCTGTTTCTTGTTTGGACTAGAAAGGTTTTTCATTTGTAATAAAGAACAATTGTTGTTCTATTTATTTCAATGATATTTATTATGGTGGTGCATATTTAAGCAATGGTTTGTATGTTCTAAACCTAGAAATACCAATCTATAACGTTAATACGAAGAAGGTTAGAACGAACGATTCTAATGAAACCTACCTTTGACATTGTCATTTAGGCCATATAAATGAGACTCGTATTTCTAAACTCCATAAAGATGGACTTTTAGACTCATTTGATTTTGAAACATTTAAGACATGTGAGTCATGTTTGTTGGGCAAAATGACGAACGCTTCCTTTACTAGTAAAGGTGAAAGAGCTTCAGACTTATTAGGTCTAATACATTCTGATGTATGCGGATCTATGTCTACACAGGCTAGAGGTGGTTTTCAATACTTCATTACATTTACTGATGATTACAGTAGATATGGCTTTGTGTATCTAATGAAACACAAGTCAGAATCCTTTGAAAAGTTTAAAGAATTCAAGATTGAAGTACAGAATCAATTCGGCAAGAGTATTAAAATGCTTTGATCTGATCGAAGAGGTGAATACTTAGACCCTGATTTTCTTGATCATCTAAAGTAATGTGGTATAGTATCACAGCTTACTCCAAAAGGTACGCCTCAATGGAATGGTGTATCCGAAAGGAGGAATAGAACTTTGTTAGACATGGTTCGTTCTATGATGAGTCAAGCTGACTTTCCTTCATCATTTTGGGGACATGCATTACTGAGTGCTGCATTTACGCTTAACCGTGTTCCATCTAAATCGGTTGAAAAGACACCATATGAGATATGGACTGGGAAGCGTCCCAATTTATCTTTTATGAGGATTTGGAGTTGTGAGGCTTATGTGAGACGTGATGCATCAGATAAACTCGGACCTAAGTCCGATAAGTGCCTTTTTGTAGGATACCCTAAGGAAACTAAAGGGTATTATTTCTATAATCCCACAGAGCACAAAGTGTTTGTTGCTCGGACTGCTATTTTTCTAGAAAGAGAATTTATTTCTAGAGGAATCAGTAGGAGGAAAATAGAACTCGAAGAAATTCGAGATAAAGAGGCTGAGATGGAACAAGGACAGGAACCACAAGGAGTTGTGGAGGAAAATCCTATACCTGTAACACATGGACCACGTAGGTCGGATAGGATTCGGTATGAGCCTGAGAGATATGTATTTCTTATGACTCATAATGGAGACGTGATGCTCATAGATGAGGATGAGCCCACTTCCTATCAGCAGGCCATTACGGGTCCGGACTCTAAGAAGTGGCTAGAAGCCATGAATTTGGAAATGGAATCCATGTATGAAAATAAGGTATGGACCTTAGTTGATCCACCCGAAGGGGTAAAACCCATAGGGTGCAAATGGGTTTTTAAGAAAAAAAATCGACATGGATGGTAATGTGATTACCTACAAAGGGCGATTGGTTGCGAAAAGTTTCAAACAAGTTCATGGTATTGACTATGATGAAACTTTCTCACCAGTTACCATGGCTAAATCCATCCGGATTCTATTGGCTATAGCTGCATACCATGATTATGAGATATGGCAAATGGATGTCAAAACTGCTTTCCTCAATGGAAATTTGTTAGAGGATGTGTACATGACATAACCTTAATTTTTTGTCGATCCAGTAAATACTAATATGGTATGCAAGTTGCAAAGATCCATTTATGGATTGAAGCAAGCTTCTAGGAGTTGGAATCTTCGTTTTAATGAAGTAATCAAAGAGTTTGGTTTCATTAAAAATAAAGATGAACGATGTGTTTACAAGAAGGTTAGTGGGAGCACAATTGTTTTCTTGTTGTTGTATGTTGATGACATCCTACTCATTGGGAATGATATTCCGACACTACAGTCTGTAAAGACTTGGTTAGGGAAGAATTTCTCAATGAAGGACTTAGGAGAAGCTGCCTATGTGTTAGGTATAAAGATCTATAGAGATAGATCCAAAAGGCTTCTCGGACTGAGTCAAAGTACGTATATTGACAAGGTGCTAAAGAGATTTAGCATGCAAGATTCCAAGAAAGGATTCTTGCCCATGTCACATGGCGTATCTCTCTCAAAGAATCAATGTCCTAGTACATCTAAGGAGAGAGAGCGGATGAGTAAGATCCCTTATGCTTCTGCAATAGGATCTATCATGTATGCCATGCTGTGTACTCGACCATGTCGCATATGCTTTGAGTGTCACAAGAAGATATCAATCTAACCCTGGTGAAAGTCACTGGACAGCGGTTAAGAACATCCTTAAGTACTTGAGAAGGACTAAGGATGCATTCCTTGTGTATGGAATTGTTGATGAGCTTGTTGTAAAGGGTTACACAGAGGCTAGCTTCCAAACTGACAGGGATGATTTTAGATCGCAATCAGGTTATGTGTTTTGTCTTGGAGGTGGTGCTGTATGCTGGAATAGTTCTAAGCAAGAGACAGTTGCTGACTCTACAACCGAGGCTGAGTACATTGCTGCCTCAGATGCGGCGAAAGAGGCTGTTTGGATTAAGAAGTTCGAAACTGAACTTGGTGTGGTTCCTAGTATTGACAGTCCGATTGAGTTCTATTGTGACAACAATAGGACAATCGCACAGGCTCAAGAGCCTAGATACCACCAGAGATCCAAACATATACTCCGACGCTATCATCTTATTAGAGAGGTCATAGATAGAGGCGACGTCAGGCTGTGCAGAGTTCCTTCTGAGAACAATGTAGCAGATCCTTTGACTAAGCCGCTCACACAGCAGAAGCATGATGGTCATTGCGCATCCATTGGTATTAGATACATGCATGATTGGCTTTAATGCAAGTGGGAGATTGTTAGTAATATGCCCAAAAGCCAATCAATGGATGATTGTAGTCATGTATGTACATTAAGATTATTCCAATAAATATGTTTATGAGATAAACACTTGCACATATTTATAACCTTAGAATATTATATATTTTTAAATGTCCCT
The DNA here is from genome assembly GCA_028386065.3 of Turnera subulata. Taxonomy (NCBI): domain Eukaryota; kingdom Viridiplantae; phylum Streptophyta; class Magnoliopsida; order Malpighiales; family Passifloraceae; genus Turnera; species Turnera subulata. Next base: position 98,639 of record JAKUCV010007755.1, on the reverse strand, counting down.
AGTCGATTATTATTATGGATGGGTTGTAATAATAAATTAAGACTAGCGTATGTTGAGAATTATATGAGATATGAATTCTACATACGGGTACAAGTTAGAGAACTTGTGGACTGGACCGACCTACATAAGAACCCTACATGGAACGTTATATGAATGTCATTAGTGGTTCTTATATGTATTGTCCTTGGACCTGAGATCATCAAGGTTCCCAACATATGAGTCGTATACTTTGACATTATTCATAGTCACTCGTAACTCAGTGGACGTAAGGGTTATCATTAGGTATATGACGTAATATGTAGTGGGTTTTGATTGATCAAGATGGGATTCGTCCAACCAATATAACGGGTATATTATCAGACGGGCCTCTTGATAGAGTTGAACTGTAAATGCGTGGCCACACTCGGATTATGTGATATGGTGATATCAGGAGTATCCGTTTTACACAGTTAACTCGGGGATCAAGAAAATAGGATTAAACATATACGAGATTGACGTTTTCCATGTCTCGTGTTTAATCTTGATAATGGGACGAAAGGACGATGACATGTTTCCGAGGCATATTGTGATCTTGTCGTTTGGGTAGCAATGATGCGTTGCAAGATGCCGCTCTTTTCTTATAATTGTAAAATGAGATTTTACGATTATTGCCAAACGTTACAAGTGCCTACAGGGTCACACACTTAGAACTGTTGATTCGAGCTAGTGGTTGGACTTTGGTTAGACCATGGTTCGACCAGGGAATGGAGCTAGTGGGTGGACCATAGTTGGACCATGGTTGGACTGGGTCGTTTTGGGCTGATTTGGTTCACTAATTATCAGAATTATTGAACAAAGAATTAGTGCCATATGATGTGTAATCCTATATATGATGATATATATAATTAATGCTTAGTGGAGCATTAAGTTATAGTGGAAACATAATCATGAAGGATAAGACATGATTATGTTGGCCAATGACTTAATAAACTATGCATTTCAAGTGTGTATAAATAGGGTGAAGGTTTGATCAGATTTTATACCAAGCAAGGCTTAACACACACTTCACACTTGAGAAAAACACATCAAACACTTTCTAGTCTCTAGCTCTCGGAAATTCTGCAGCTAGCACTACGGTTCGGGAGTGCTCGGGTTAGTGATCGTGAGACGGTTGCTAGCAGTCATCAACGATTCGTGTGGATACCGTAGAGGGGCGGGATTTCTGTCCGGCTCTTGCTGGTTCTTCTCAACAGTTGGGCGAAAGACCTCAACCATACAAGGTACGAAAATTTTTGTTGTTCGGTTTTGTTGCTTCACTTGGATCCTCCATGGTTTCCGGGTCTTTCCGCTGCATCTTGATTGTCAAGTTTGCATGCCCGGATACTTACACGCTTTCAGCTTTTTGTACAAGTTGCGTGCTACTTCCAACAGTTTGAACTGAAGAACAAGTAAGAGGGATGTCTTTATGGAAGTGCAGGGTACTCTCCCACCTAACTCTAATCCGACCCAAAAAGGGTAGTCCATGGTGGTCCAAACTTTCCCGATTTGAAAATTCTTTGCAACCAAGGAGTTGACATGTGTTAACGGCACCAAACTGAAGAGTTAATGAACTGAAGTCAACTGAAAGTAAAGGAGCCGTTGTAGTTGCCACCCCCCACACTTAGATTCTTTAAAGAGGACCATCAATACCTCTGTGAAATCATCCCAGCCATAGTGCAAAATCTGAGTGATTGTTTGAGCTAAAAAGATTTGGTTTTTCTGCTTATATTGTAATACGGTCTCAAAAGTTTGTGTGTAAGCAAGTCTTGGATTAGATTTGTTGGGAACTCAAGTCTAGGATTAGATTTGAGGGTAGGTTAGAGCTTAGCCTGTAAAAAACTTGTAAAGGTCAAAGCTTAGCCCGTGAAAAGCTTGTAAAGGTTTGAGCTTAGCCTAGAAAAGCTTGTGCTTGTAAAGGTTAAGGTTGAACCGGCAAAAACCTAAGTATAGTGAGTGTTTGAAATCTTAAAGAAAGCAACCTTTAGGTAGTGGAGGTACCTGATGAGGGGAAACCACTCTAAAATACTGTGTCTATCTTCTTCTAAAATACTGTGCCAACAAATGTGACTCAGTAACTAACTTAGGAAATATAGACTATTAAATAATAAGCTAACAGACCAGCTATATAAAGAGGAATGAGGAATAGTAATCCAGCTACAAGTCATTGAATAGCAACAAACGACCAAAACACAATTCACTGTATCAGTTCAACAATAATAGAGAGCTCTTTTTAACCATCATTAGTCCGAGGGCTTCATTACAAAATACCCCCCTGAACTTTAGGTCAAAATAGGATCACCCCCTGACAAAAAAAAAAACCGGTATTTGACCCCCTAAACTTTGTAATTCCGCGGTTTACCCCTTATGGTTGACCCGATTCCGTTTCCGTTACGAGATTTAACGGAGACTGCGGATGGTGGACACGTGGATTGTTCAAGACCATTGATTTGTGCCTCCTATTTTTCTCCATTTTTTTCTTCTCTTTTTTTTGGTTTTACTTTCTTTTTCCTTCTTTTTTTTTTCTTCTTTCTTTTCTTCTTCTCCACCCGACCTTCTTTTTCTTCTTTTTTTTTGTTCTTCCTTTCTTCTTCTGTTTTCTTCTCTCTTCTTCTTTTCTTTTCTTTCCTCCTCCTCCTCCTCCCCACCTCCTCCTCCACGCCGTCGCCGTACCTCTATCCACCATTACTCCATCGCCTCTCCCTCCTTCCCTCACTGTCTCCCCCTCCACCCCCTTCTTCCAAAAGCCAAGAAATCCAAATCAAATGCAAGCCACAAGCACAAACACAAGCTCCACAACCGGGATAATTCCGCGGATTTTAACCGGGATCTGATGGCGGGTGCGGTGATGGGAGGGGTGGTGCACACGATCGTCGCCCCAATCGAGAGGGCCAAGCTTTTGCTCCAGACCCAGGAGAGCAATTTGGCTATTGTTGGTGGCGGTCTCCGGAAATTCAAGGGAATGGTTGATTGTATTGCCCGTACGGTCCGGGAAGAGGGTATTCTCTCCCTCTGGAGAGGCAATGGCAGCAGCGTCCTCCGCTATTACCCTTCCGTCGCTCTTAATTTCTCCCTGAAGGTATTTCATTTTTTATGGCTTTTTATCGGTTTGCGCGTAAGGTGTTTGATAAAATGCCCCTTTGCTTTTGTTGGGTGGGTTACTGGTTGGTGATTAGAGAGTTGAGGCTGTTGGTTTGACTTCTCTGTCCCGTTATACATTTGTGTTGTTTCTATGGTGAATAATGATTGGTAACCGCTTTTGCGAGAGATCGAGTGACTGTAGAGTAGTTATATTGAAGTTCTGTTGCCGATTCAAGCCTTTCCTGTCTTGATGATGTTTTGGTGTAGCCTGAGTTGCAACCACTGACGGATCTTTTTGTTGGGAATGAAGATGTAACCACTGACGGATCTTTTTGTTGGGAATGAAGATGTAGCTGCTATTCTTTCTAACTAGCAAACTGGACTGATTGGGATTTTTGCACAGATGATTGAATTTTGAACTTAATCAGCATTCAAGGTTTAGCAAAATACATACATTAATGAGTAAATTTGTAATAGTGATATATTCAAGTCAATTTGAAAAATTTTTAAGTAAAAATTCCGGTTTAATGAAATTTTAGAAATCCAAAAAATAATTTTATATTTATTTTCTCTTTTCCATAAAGATTTTTTTAGTTTTTTTTTAAATAAAATAATAGAAAAATTAATTTTATCAAATGGATTAACTAAGTTTAAGTTTTCATCCAATTTTTTCTTCTTTATTTTTTATTTTTTTGTGATATAAATATTTAATTCTTTTATTTTTGCTTAAAAAAAGTAATAATTATTAGATTGTTTATTTTTTCTAGTTTTTAAGAGAATAAAATTTTAAAAATATAAAGAAATTTTTGTCATCTTTTAAATTTTTTAAAAATTAAAGAATCAATTTGAAAAAAAAATTTAACTAAAAATTCCAGTTTTATGAAATTTTAGAAATCCAAAAAATAATTTTATATTTATTTTTTCTTTTCCATAATTTTTTTTCGTTTTTAAATAAAATAATAGAAAAATTAATTTTATCAAATGGATTAACTAAGTTAAAGTTTTCGTCCAATTTTTTCTTTTCTTGTGATATAAATATTTTATTCTTTTAGTTTTGCTTAAAAAGGTAATAATTATTAGATGATTTATTTTTTCTATTTTGATATTTTTTTCTAAAAATTAAAATGAAAAAAGAATCAAACGGTAACGATGTTGCCACATGTCGAACATCCGTGCATTCCGTTAAGTCAACTAACACCAATCTAAAAACCCTAACGGATTGAGATAAAATACGGAATTACAAAGTTTAGGGGGTCAAATGTCGGTTTTTTTTTTGTCAGGGGGTGATCCTATTTTGACCTAAAGTTCAGGGGGGTATTTTGTAATGAAGCCTTAGTCCGAGCCATAATAGGTATTGGTTTTGTGTCGGATGCCCGCCGCCTTTATATCTATATCTATATATAAATAAAAGAATATCAAACTCGTAGTCGTACCAAACTAAGTTCCTTCAATCCGGTCGACGCTACTCTGTCTTCCAGTAACCCACCCCCACGATCCTTATTATTAGATCCGGGCCACACCCCCTTCTCCCGGTACCTCCTTTTTTATTGCATAAAGAAGTGTAGATAGATAGATGATGGAGCCGTTAACTGCCCACAGGATCTCAGTCTTCTTGAGAGTTCCGTCGGTCGACAAGGCCGTCGATTTCTACAAGAGAGCTTTCGGAGCCGTAGAGTGTCCCGTCCCGAGCAGCCCCGAGAAGGAGGTGAATCGCATCCAGGCCACAAAGCTCGATATCCTCCCCTACTACCCCTTCCTCATCACGGATAGCCCGTTGGTTCCTGAGATCACCCCGGGAGCACTCAACCTGTGCTTGCAGGTCAAGCTTGCTGATCTGGAGGCTGCCGTTTCCAGGGCAGTCAATGCTGGGGCCACTACCGACGGAGAGGTGGCGCTCGACCCAACCGGCGGTAGGCCAAGTACGAGATTGGCTGACCCCTTTGGTGTCGTGTGGTTTCTCTATGTACCAACCGATGACGAGATATCCTTCGATCATCGGAGACGACGCCTGTTTCTGGATAGACTTGACAGAGAGTATGGGGAAGACGACGACGAAGAGGATATGATGACGACTGATGGGGAGGAGGAGGAGGAGGATATGATGATGACGACTAATTTGGGGGATCCATACTCTGGTTATAGGAGCAGCAAGTTGAAGATTCTGCTCAAGGTTCCTGACCCTGCAGCGGCCGTGCGGTTCTACACAACTGCTTTTGGGGCAGAAGCACCACAATTCCCAACAGAGGATGAGATCCCCTGCTTAGATTTTACGGCGCTCGAGCTTGCGCGCAAATACTATATTCTGATCTCGGGCTCTGCACCACCACCACCACAGAACATGAACAACATGGAAGAGCTAGTTGAGAGGCTGAACCTGAGCAGGAGTTCTTCTGGCTGCAATATTACCTTGTGTGCCAGGACTGGTTTTGTGGAAGAACTAGTTGAGAGGCTTCAGCGAGCCGGAGCAGTGTTGGAGGGGGACATTGTGTGGGACGACCCAATCTTCAAAATTAGGGGTATGGCCAAACTCAGGGACCCCTTCGGCGTATTATGGTTCATTCATCAAAGAACTCTTGAAGAAACCTTTGTCGAGGACATTGCCTATTTGGAGGAAACAGTTAAAGATCCCGGACCTGGTGAATTGAAGGAGGCATTCCGGCTGCGGCAAATGGCAGCCAGGGAGGGCAGGATGTGGCCTGCTGTTGCCCCCCAGTTTCCTGGTCTTCTTCTTAGAATCCCCAAGTGATCAACTATATATAATATGCCCTTGACTCAACCCATGTAATTTTGGTTGGACAATAATTTTCTTTTACTATTTGCCTATGTTTTTTGAACTTTCATTTTAATTAAAAACATCCATTTGCCATCCATATGTTTTTGATGCTCTGATTCTATGTCTCTTTTTGTTGTCTGATCTCTAATATTTTGTATGGTTTGGCATGGTGGGAATCCAACTCTGTTCATCTGAGCAAGCTGAAGTTCCTGCTCAAACTTCCTGACTGCTTTTGGGGCACCACAATTTCCATCAGAGATTGAGATTCCTCGCTTGCATTTTACGGTGCTTGAGTTTGCACGCAATCACTATATTCGGATTTCGGGCTCTGCACGCTATGTAATGTCTATTTCTTTGTTGAATATACACAATAATTTTCTCTGCACACTAGGAATGTCTATTTCTTTGTTGAATACACAATAATTTACTGACAATTGCTAACATGGGTATCTTGGGCAGGTGTCTCGTTGTTTGCAGCTCTTGGTTTTCTACTTCATGGTGGATGATCTGTTATCTACCACATTTTCTATATATGATATCATGCGCGATTGTGGTATGTCATCTAGGGTTTGACAAATTTTGGAAGGCATTCTGAATTTGAATCCTGTGTCTCATGGTTTTATGGGCAACTTTAGATTTGGCATTATCTCTGTCTCTGAACTGTATCAGTAGGCTTTAAAAAGTGGCAAATGTCATATTACCAAGGAAAGATGCATGGGCAACTCAATTACCAAGAGTATCTTATTCATCCCTAACTAATGACCAAATACTATGCCTGATACTCCATCAACAGATCCATTCTCTTTCTTAGTTCTAACAATGCTAGACTTATGCAGGAGAGAGCTTTGGGGCTGCGTTGCGGATTTTTGAAGGAAGGGTTTAAGATTGAAATTTTAGGGAAAATTAAGTTCCTGTACGGTAACACAGAAGATGTCCTTTTTTTTGTCTCTTTTTTTTATTTTCCATCGCTAATTATTTTACTTTTTCGGAAAATTAGGAACATAAGTTCCTGCATGCTTTTGGGGCAGTCGCACCACAGTTTCCAGCAGAGAATGAGATTCCTCGCTTAAATTTTACAACGATTGAGTTTGTTAGCAATTATTATACTCTGATTTCGGGCTTTGCACAGTAGGTAATGTCTATTTCTTTGTTTAATATACACATTGAATTTCTGTGTCTTGCTTAAATGCTCTCACTCTTCCAGGCAGACGATTCGGTAATTCTCTTTTTTTTTTCCCTTTTTGTTGCGGAATATAGCAATTTCTTTGTTGTTATCCTTTCCACATATATAGTTTCTTCCTACCCTTAAGCTTTGGTATGAGACTTTACTTTTCCTTATGGTTCCTTTAGTCTCCTTAGCGTGGTTTTTCTATGACTAGTTGCATTTGCTTTAGAGAATTAACATATATTGATGTACTTATTTTAATTAGAAATTTTGTTGTGCTTATGTTTTGTGATCAGCCCAAGTTATGCTAGTTATACTTCATTACCAACATGTGTTAACACATTAGCGTTGTTGGAACTGTTGCTACAGTTGATTTTAATTTTGACATACAGTGTAGCCCTACCTACTCGGAAGATTTAAAAGAGTTGATTTTGAGTTCTGGCATTTACTTGTGTGGCATGACTCATCTTGTGGAAGAAGTGGTTCACAGGCTTCGGCATGCCGGAGCAATGTTGGAGGTTGACACCATGTGCGACGATCAAGTCTACCAGTTTAGTGTTGTGGCCAAACTTAGGGACACGTTCGGCTGTATTATGGTTCATTCATCAATAACTCTTTAAGTAGGACTTCATTGAAACCATTGACATGGAAGAAAGAGTTAAAGACTACAATCCTCGGGTAAGGGAGAAAATCCGGCTCCGGTAAAAGGCAACCAGGGAGGGCAGTATGTGGCTTGCTGTTGGCCCCAAAATTTGCCAGGCCTTCTTGGAATTTCTAGTGATCAACTATGCCCTTGACTCAACCTATGTAATTTTGGTTGGACAATAAATTTTTATTATTTGCATGTGCTTTGAACTTTCATTTTAGTTTAAAGCATCCATTAGTCTGATTTTCAGTATTTTGTATGGTTTGGCATGGGGGATCCGAACTCTAGTTATTTGAGCAAGTTGAAGATTCTTGTTATCACCACACTTTTGGGATCGAGTCCTCGGGCCTTGGCTTGAACTTTTAGCCTTGTCCTTTTCCCGACCTATGATGGTGAACCAGACTCTTGAAGGGAGTCTAAACCTGAACTCCTTAAAGGAAAGTTTGACCTCTAAGTGTTTGCTGAATAAGACTTGATTCTTTTATTCATAGTAGGGTCCTTTAAATAGGACTTTGAGTAGTACAGGAATGGAAGTACATCCTTACTCTAATAGCAAATATCAAAGACAAAATCATAGTCTAATTAGAAAACAATAAAAGGGCATAAGTAGGGGGATAATAGCATATCTTTAGTAGATCAGCGTATTGTCAAATAAGAAATATAAAGTTGATTGCATGATAACTAAGGAAAGAAGGATAATTATAGTATTGTGATTTGGTGAATCAATGTTCTTGTTGACTTAAATCAATGTGGACACCTAAAATAATTCATGCCTATGAATGTGTCCATAACATCTCCCGCGTTCTAGTAAAGGGCTTGCCCTCAAGCTCAAAATCTGCGTAGATCTGGGTAGGCTTGATGGAAAGTTGCCATGTCTTCCCAGGTTGCGTCTGAAGCTGATTGACCTTCCCATTGGATCAACAAGTCATACTTGCCACTGTGAAGACTCGACACAAAATTAATGAGGCCTCCTCACCTTGTTGTTACACCTTCTGCAATCGACATCCAATGTCAAAGGAGTCGTCACCCGAATTTTATTTCTTGGAAACATCTAGGGAAAAACCTTTTTTTATCATCGATCTCAAGCATCAACTTCTTAAATGACTAGTCTAGCTAACCAGAGACGTTGGATTCAGGGATTTGTCATTGGTGTTATCTATGATCTATGTTAATTATTGGATACTTGGTTAATGTACATTCACTGCTAAATGTTTTTTAGAAAGAATGAGTGCTATGAAGGGCACAAGACAAAACCATGCGAAAGGGAAATGCAATAATAATTCTTCACTTCTTTGTTTTACAGCTGCAAAAGTGTACAACTCCTGCAATACTACGCCTACAATATTGTATGAAATGAACAGTATTATAGTTAAACAGGTAGCATGTCCCAAATTATTATGTTTTACTTAATTTTTTTATAGGATTATTTTCTCATTCCAATCTGATCAATTTATGAAATGCTTGCTAATCTTTTCTTCATCAAAACCATTGGTAGCTCTGGGGCCTCGACCGTCAGCTTTGAGCTGGGATTTTTTCATGCATAGTTTTCATTTTTTTTCTATTGTTCTGTCTACTGTGTGTGGTTTAACTAGCTAGCTAGAAATGTATCCTCTTAGTTAAGCTTCTTAATTCGTATATAATCTGTTGCCATCATATCGATAGGTGATCAATCATGGAGTTCCAGCAACGTTAGTGGATGATACAATGAGTGTTTTCAAGGAGTTCCATTCAATGCCTGCCAAGAACAAGGCCATTGAATGCTGAAAGGACCCCAATAAAAAGTGCAGCTTCTACACGAGCAGTGCAAATTACACAACCGGGAATAGACACTACTGGAGGCACGCTTTAACACACCCTTGCCATCCTTTGGAGGAATGCATGCAATTTTTGCCTGCAAAGCCTAGCAGATATCGGTACACCTTAAACCAATTGAAAATTACTTATACAGATAAAAAAAATTGTTTATACACAGATAAAAATTACATGGGTTGATCATATCCACGATGCCCTGACCCAAGTTTAACATTGGGCTGACCAAACATCGGGACCCAGCCTTACTACCATTCTTCTACAAGGTTGGCCTAAAGTGCACTTTGTTAGCCTCACCCTATCCTTTTTTTCTTTTCCATAAAATAATACCAGGCCAACCAATATGAGTCATAAAGGTTGGTGTTTTTGGCCCATGCGTTTCCAAATCTCTAACTATCTTGGTTGCAGAACAGTTACTAATTCGAACAGAGTTAGAACATCTGCTCCTTTCTTCTTTTATCCATCCAAGGAGACAACCTGCAAAACACACTGGTTGATAAACGCAATCCATTCAAGTAAGTAAGGACTTTCTTGCCACTTGCATGTCAAATTTCCAAGGAGTGGAGGAATTTATATATAAACCCAAAATTTTAATGCTGCAGCACATGATGACTTCAACACGTAATAATCCCTATCAAAGACCCAAGTACCTGAACTTTCTCGTTTTATTTTCTTCCGTTTTCCTTCAGTTTTTTTTTTTTTTTTTTTTTTTGTCGTCCTAACCTGATTCTCTCGTGAACTACAATTCAAAGTACATTTTCATTAATAATATGAAATGTTAAAGGAGTATAATTCTCGTGACACTTGGTTAATTTGCTTGGCTTGGGAAAAAGAATTGAGGAAGCATGTGTAGTAGATGTTCCGAGGATTCAGGGACACATTGTATTCACATGAGCAGGAGTTCATGCCAACGACACCACCACTCTTTCCCTCATCAAAACTAGCTACTACTAAGTACTAACATTACATGGTATATCAGCAAACTAACATTCACGGTATTAAACTTGCAAGAATCGAACCCACCTTTCCTATTAAGTTAGAGATGAAGAGTGCTAGTACCAGAAAATCCTTTAAGTTGTTTACCAAGTCTGTTAATTTTCTCAAAGAATGGTTTGCTTCCATTCTTTCTCTTTGTTCGTTTCTTAAAGTTGGTGCCACTAAATCATACCGGTGGGTCTTGGGCGAATTGGTCCGGTTCTTAAGGAAGTTTCTGGTTCGGGTTATCTCGGTTGGGCCGATGCCAAACCACATCGCATTCATCATGGACGGGAACCGGAGATTTGCAAGAAAGCACAACTTAAGGCTAGAATATGCTCATAGATATGGGTTACTGTCCCTCATGGCCATGGTCAAATATTGCTACGAGTTTAGGGTGAAATGCGTGACCATTTACGCATTTAGCATAGACAACTTCCGGCGAAAGCCCGAAGAAGTGAAATACCTGATGGATTTGCTGCAAGAAACCATTGAAGGACTTATGAAGCAAGGGAGCATAGTGGAGCGATATGGAGTCAGGGTTCACTTTGCAGGACGGCTAAATCTTTTGAGTGAGAGTTGCCGGCTTGCAGCGGAGAAGGCTATGCTCTTCTCTGCCAACAACTCCAGTCTGCTCGTCACAATCTGTCTTGCCTATACTTCCACCAGTGAGATTTTACATGCTGTGAGAGAAGCGTGTGAAGAAAAAAGAGGTGGAAAGAGTGGAAGCAGTAGAGATGATGATGAAGTTATTGGGGAGAAGGGAAAACAAATAATTAGTGTCCAGGATATTGAGAAGCACATCTGGGTTACACCTGATCCTGACATCATTGTACGTAGCTCTGGTGAGAATCGGTTGAGTAATTTTCTTATGTGGCAGAGTCAAAACACATACTTGTATGGCAGTAAGGCTCTCTGGCCTGAGATTGGTTATGGGCATCTTTTTTGGGCAATCCTGAACTTTCAACGTCACTATCAGTACCTGAACAACGGAAAAAAACCTCAAAATCCAATTCCAATATGGTCCCAAACTCCAGTGGTTCCTCCTGTTAATGAATAACCTATACCGTACTGTATTATGAATATTCTGCAATTTTTTTCCTTTGGATGAATAAGTACTACTCTGCATATCATGAGAAACTCAAGGAAGCGTCCTAGGTCTTGATATATGTTTAGTGTATTTCCTTTCTGTCAACTCTTAATATTGTGTTGTTGAAGTAATTGCCCTGAGGAGTGTATCGTTTTTTTTTTTGATACTAAGGAGTGTATCGTTTATGGCAGTGGCTTGAAGAAAGCAGTGTGAAAATTTCCATGTCAAATCCCATTATTTAATTTGGTTTTGCTTGAATTGCTTCAGTCACACTTCCAAGTTCTAAATTGTTGGCATATCTGGCGGAAAAACAGCACGTTTGTCAATTAATTGATACAGCCAGCAGTCGGGGAAATCTTTGACAATCACACCGGGCGTCATTCTAAAAAAAACATAAGAGCTAGTTCCATGATGATGTTGTTCTCATAATACGTACCTCCATGATGTTTTTTGACTAAAAAATTTATCTTCTTTTTGGTCTAACATATATACAACTGATACTATACTTTCAGAAATCAAACCAGAGTTGAATACAAATGATCCACAACATAATATTTGTCACCTCACATCGATCTGTGACAATATTCATGGATGATGGAACTAGGAAATTTTATTTTATTTCTTTCAAAACAGATAGATTATCGCTGACGACAAGGTGAAAAAAAGGGCGTAACATGGAGCTGTGAGTACAAGGGAGCCCAGAAGCAGAGCTGCCTTCTTTATTGGTCTTTCAATTAATTGGAAATTAACCCCGTCTTTAAATGGAGTAGCATCAATCAACCAGCATCAGTATTTTCCTTAGGTATGTATTCCTTTTGTTAGTACCCTGCTGAAAAATCTTTTCACCAACTTAATTCTGCAACCTGATTTGGGCTTGAATCGCTTCAATGAATTATTATGTTTTGGTTGGAAATCAATTCTTGCTTATTTCATGTGGGTTTTTCTATCTTGTGCCCTAGAATAAGCGCACATGATAAAGAAATGTATTTCTACAATTAATGAATATCATACCTTCCATTAAATTAATTACACAACACACAATTATTGTTTATGGAAGGATTATTTCAGTCAAAGGGGAATGATATTATCTTATCAGACCATACTATAGAGTTGGATTCAAGTTGGTTTAATTGTCAATCAGTACCAAAACTTACGTGTTTCCACCAGAAAAAAAACCTGGACAGGACATTAACGTATCTCCATGCAAGACCATTCCCGTAATTGATCTTGGCCATCCTGAACGAACAGGGATCGTACAACAAATATTGGAAGCCAGTCAAGAGCTGGGATTTTTTGAGGTGTAGTTTTCATTTTCTGTCTAGTTTGGTTTCCTGTATTGATTCATTAACTAGCTAACAATCTACCCTCCTTCATATCAAAAAAAAAAAAAAAAAAAAATCTACCCTCCTAATATATCAAGCCTCTGTTGTTGTTAGGTGATCAATCATGGAGTTCCAGAAACGTTAGTGGATGATACGATGAGTGTTTTCGAGGAGAAGGCTATTGAATGCTCCAAAGACCCAATAAAAAGTGCAAGTTCTACACAAGCAGTGCAAATTATACAACCCAAGAGGTTCACTACTGGAAAGAAGCTTTAATTTACCCTTGCCATCCTTTGGAGGAATCAGGAATGGGTGCAATTTTGGCCTTGATAAGCCTAGTAGATTATCGGTACACCTTAATTCTCCACAATTTAAAGTTATACGCAATACAAATACTTGGCTTTTTATACACCGATATAAAAATTGTGGGCTTAGGTGATTTTTCAACATATTGTTCATCCTAGACCCTTGAACACTTCCAGTAGGGAAAAATTTATGGTTACACGCGACATTCAAACATTTGGGTGCAAATTACTAAATTTTGGATAACAATTGTCAACATTCTCCATATATCTAAAAACTTGGACACTCTTTATCTTATGATCCCTTTTCTTGTTGTGTATTGTATTGATTTCCAGTGACTTCCTTTTTCTTATTTTTCTTTTGCCAGTGACGTTGTGGGGGAATACTCGGTAGATATGATGAAGTTAGGGTCTAGGATCCTGGCCCTAATATGCTAAGGGCTGGGTCTAGGCTCAGAGTATCTAGGTGGGCATGGGAGAAACCCATTTATGGTGGTTAATCACTATCCACGATGCCCTGACCCAGGTTTAACCTTGGGCTTGGCCGAACATCGCGACCCGTGCCTCATTACCATTCTCCTACAAGGGGACGTATATGGGCTTCAAGTCTTCAAGGAATGGAGAATGGATCGGTGTCCAACCACTCTCCAATGCCTTTGTGGTCAACATTGGGTATCTGTTACAGATTTGACGTATTCTGTACTTCAATAAAATTTAGTGCATAACTAATGTGGTAAGCAATTTGGGTCAACTTAAGCGATCACTGAAAATACTCTCGCGCCGGGTTCCGAAAAGAGATGACATAAAATTTTGAACTAAATTTTGCAGGATTACCAGCAACGGCAGGCTTGTGGGTGCCGAACAACGTGCAGTGACTAATTCGAGCAGGGCTAGAACATCAGCTGCCTTCTTTCTTTATCCTTCTGATGAAGACACTATACAAACCGCAAAACCAGTTATTAATGAATGCAATCCCCCACCATACAGAGCATTCCAGTTCAAGGACTTCCTTGCCACTTATATGTCAAATTCCCAAGCAGTTGAGGAATTTTATAAGCCCAAAGTTACAATGAAGTTGGACAAGTCATCAATAATTAAGTTTATGCCGTGTATTAATTATACTAGTATGCTACTTATGCACTTAGCCCGAAAGAAACTTATGAAGCTCTGCTACTTATTACAAGATAAATTTTCTGGCTACCGCCGGCATTAAGAATTCATCAAAAGTATTCTGCATTTTTTTATTTTTATTTTTTTTTTTTGGCTTTCGATGAATTGAATACTCTGCATATAACGAGCAGCAGTGAAGATGACAAATGGAAAGAAACACTTGAAGAAAGTAATGTTATATAAGTCGGGGATTTTGATAAATGTTTATTGTACCATTATAAGCTGGCAGAAAGGCACATTTTTGTCAACTAATATATGCAGCAGGCAAAGAAAGTTTCTACATTCACAACTGGGGCCAATTTTTAAACATTGAGATCTAGTTGGTGATGTTACTCCCACAGTAAGTACACCTCCATGATGTTACTCAATATAGCTAAAAAACCAATGACTTTCTTTCCACAGGCTAATTAATTACCAACTGCATTTTCAAACAGATATCTTTGTGGTCATTCTAAATGCAATTAATACTATACTTTGGGAGACTATATCAACGTCTAATTGAATTGAAATCATCAAGAAGATAATATTTGTTGGGGAGCATAGACTTGACATCAAAGTAATGGAGGTTCTCCTCTCTTGCCGCGATGATATTCAATCCATACCCGAAAAGTACATAATTCCTCGGGAAGAGCTAGCAGGAAAGGTCGCTGCTTCTCCCTCCAAGTCCATTCCAATCATTGATCTTGGCGGTACAACAGAGCTCGATAGAGCTGTAGCAGTACAGAATATTCTGAAAGCAAGCCAAGAACTTGGCTTTTTCCAGGTTCGGTCTTAATAAAAATTCTAGGCTCATTATTAGAGAAAACTATACTTCAAAATCCCAGAGGCGATTGATTTCTCTCTACAAACTATATATATATATATATATAAACAGGTGATCAACCATGGAGTTCCCGAAGATGTGATGAGCAAGGCAATGAGTGTGTTCAAGGAATTCTTTGAGATGCCTGTAGAGGACAGAGCTAGTCTTTACTCCCTGGACCCAAAGAGAAGTTGCAAGGTATTTTCAAGTAATGTAAATTATGCAACTGAATCTTTTCATTTCTGGCGTGATGGCCTGCGACACCCTTGTCACCCTTTAGAGAAATGGATTGGAGAATGGCCTGAGAAGCCAACTAGATATCGGTGAGCTACGGTTTGCACCCTACCAGGACTAGCAAATCTTGATCATTTTCTTGTTTTTGACCCTATAAAATTTGAACTTGAGCACCTTTTACCACGTTCTTTAATCATTTCTTCATCTTTGCAGAGAGGATGTTGGGAGTTATGCAAAGGAAGTAACAAAGTTGGCCTCCAAGATTCTTGAGATGATTTGTGAAGGGGTTGGACTTCAATCTGGGTATTTTGAGGGTGGATTAAGTGAATATACTTTGCTAACAGTTAATCACTATCCACCATCCCCTGACACAAGTTTAACCATGGGACTACCCAAGCATTGTGACCCAAACCTTATAACCATTCTACTCCAAGATGATGTGCTTGGGCTTCAAGTCTTCAAGGATGGAGAGTGGACTAGCGTGGAGCCTGTTCCTAATGCATTTGTGGTCAACATAGGTTACCAGTTGCAGGTACACTGCCCTGCCCCAATATCATTGTCTATTGGTATTTCACGGCCGGCTGCACTAGTTCAATTTTTTTTTTATGATACTTACTTTCGCTATAAACGCAGTTTTTGGAACTACGAATAAGCTGCTGATCTTTTTTTCTTGATTTTTATAGATAGTCACTAACGACATGCTGAAAAGTGTGGAACATCGAGCTTTGAGTACAGGGGAGACTAGAACCTCCGCTGCCTTCTTTGTTAATCCTTCCATGGATTGCACTGTTGAGCCCGCAAAAGATCTAATTGATGCAAGCAATCCCCCAGTTTATAGATCCTTTCAGTTCAAAGACTTCTTTGCCAACTACATGGCTAAGAGAGGCAACACTGAAGTTGCATTGGAGCCTTTCAAGCTGCCAGTTTAGATGACATCGATACAGTACCTCATCTGGTCATATATTGATAACAATATCCGAGCCAAGTCTGAAGATGTCCAACTGAAAAAGAAGCAGCGGAAGAAAGTACTGTTATAAGTCTGAATAATCGTAATCATTGTAAATTTTCCTTCTTCTAGACGGCTCTCAATACTATCCTACTCGAAAGGTCAACTCTGTTGCCTCGTTTATGGCAGTTACTTGAAAGAAATTGGTGTGAACTTTACCAGTGTGAACTTAAACGGATCTAGGTACCAGTGTGAACTTTGCCATGTTTTGATCAATTAAAAAAAGTTTTGCCATGTCAAAACCCATTAGTTCATTTGGTTCTGGTTGCTTCATTTTTAAGTCTTATACTGTTGTCACGGCTGACATAATGGCTCGTTTCTCAACAAGGAAAATTTTTACAACCATACGTGGCATCATTTTTAAAGACTGAGATCATTTTTTTTTTTTCTTTGGTGAAGATAGATGTAGTTGCAATATGATGTTATTCTCAGATTCATACCTCCATGATGTTACTGAATATAGGTACTAAAACAATTACTTAATTTCACCAAAGAATTCTTCAAGCTATCATATTATACCAAGTCTACGTTCAAACATATAAGACATCGATCCTTTTTTGTCCTTATATATACAAACTAATACTATGCTTTTGGGAGACAATCTCAAGATCGAATTGATCAATAGAGAGATCACATCCAAGTAACTAATGGAGATACTCCTCTCATGTCGCAAAGATATTCAATCCGTACCAGAAAAGTACGTATTTCCTCCTGAAGAACGAGCAAGAGAGCTTGTTGTTTCCTCGTGCAAGACTATTCCAGTCATTGATCTCGGCGACACAGGAGGAGCTGGGGGTGATCGAGCTATTGCTGTGCAGAATGTTTTGAAGGCAAGACAAGAGCTTGGCTTTTTCCAGGTTTGCTACTGAAGTAATTTCTTTCTAGGCCTAAAATCATTATTGGATACTGGTTAGTTACCCTTGAGTGTTAAAATAACTATTCTTCAGAATGCTGGAAAGGATGATTTAATTAAGTCCATATATAAAATATCAAGCAGGTGATCAACCATGGAGTTCCTGAAGATTTAATGAGCAGCGCAATGAGTGTGTTTAAGGAATTCTTTGAGATGCCGGCGGAGGACAGAGCTAGTCTTTACTCCGAGGACCCAAATAGAAGTTGCAGGGTATTTTCAAGTACTTTGAGTTATGCCAGGGAATCTGTTCACTTCTGGCGCGATGGCCTGCGACACCCTTGCCATCCTTTAGAGAAATGGATCGAAGAATGGCCTGAGAAGCCAACTAGATACCGGTAAGCTATGCTATGCTTGCAGGGTACATGGACTAGTAAACCTTGACCATTTCTTCCATTTGCTATTTCAGTTTTCTATTCTACCTAACAAACTAAGCTAGCCCTTAATCATACAAATTAAATTTAACCTGTAGGCTGACCTGCTAGTATAAATGTATTCAGGAATTGCGACTGGAACTTAAGAATCTATTACAGTATGCTTCTTTTATATATTTGTCATATTGTTCATCTTTGCAGAGAGGTTGTTGGGAATTATACAAAGGAGGTAACAAAACTCTCCTCCAAGATTCTTGAGATGATTTGTGAAGGAGTTGGACTTGAGTCTGGATATTTTGAGGGTGGACTAAGTGAAAATACTTTGTTGTCAGTGAACTACTACCCTGCATCCCCAGACCCGAGTTTAACCATGGGAATACCCAAACATTGTGACCCTAACCTTATAACCATTTTACTCCAAGATGATGTGCTGGGGCTTCAGGTCTTCAAAGATGGTGAGTGGATTAGCGTGGACCCTGTTCCTAATGCATTTGTGGTCAACATAGGCTACCAGTTGCAGGTACACTACCCTACCCAACAACATCATTGTATATTGGTATATTCCACGGCCGGCAATACACTTGCAGTACAATTTTTTTTTTATATGATAGTTGACTTTAAAGTTTTGTTATAAATTTTCACACTTTTTCAAATATCCATATGGAACTAGGAAAAAAAGCAGCTAATTTTGTCCTGGTTTTTATAGATAGCTACAAACGACAAGATGAAAAGTGTGGAACATCGAGCTGTGAGTACAAGGGAGACTAGAACCACAGCTGCCTTCTTTGTCAGCCCTTCAATTGATTGCATCATTGAACCTGCAAAAGATCTTGTTAGTGCAAGCAATCCTCCAGTTTATAGATCCTTTAAGTTCAAAGACTTCTTTGCTAACTACGCAGCTAAGAGAGGCAACACTGAAGTTGCATTGGAGCCTTTTAAGCTGCCAGTTTAGAAGATGGTCAATTCGTGAATAAGATTGCAAGCAACATTCAATATACGTACTGCAATATTGATCAGTCGAGAGAGAGTAGTCCTGTGTTGACGGGATACTATTCTAGTATCAAAAAAATACGTACTGCAATGTTAATTTTAATATGATTCTTCTGTACCTTTTTCAGTTTCCCCACTGTATAACATACGTACTGCAATGTTATAACAGTCCAAATCAACAGGTCGCAACAGAACTAACATGCAAAAAAAACCCTAGCTCCGATAACTTCGGTTCCACGTCAAATCTGTGTTCGGCGCCGTTCTCTATGGCGGCGGCTGGTGGTACTGCGGCTGAGGATGTTGTTGAGATGTCCTTTGGAGGAGGCGGATCAACATGAGCGTAGTACTAAGAAGGCTAAGAGGACGGACGTGATGGGGGTGACCCTTACTATTACTGATGAGGACGACAGACTGTTTCCGGTGGAACCCTGTCGGAAAGTTTCGTACAAATCAATGGTCTCTGGGAAGACTGTGGAGGCAGAGAGGGGCGAAGAGATGCCAGAAGACCTAGAAGGGTTTGTTCCGGAGGAATCGGACCCAGAGGACGACGACGATGAGGATCCTTTTTGTCCAATGATCAGGCTGTCATCTAATGACAAAAAGCGTATCTACATTAGATGGATGAATACCCTAATAATCAAATTACTGGGTAAGCGGGTTGGATATAGGTTCCTGCACAAGACCCTTATGAACCAGTAGCGACCTAGGGGTGAGATTGTTATGGCAGACATGGGGAAAGATTTATATCTGCTCCAATTCAACAATGAGTAGGATTATAACAGGGTGCTCTTTGATGGACCTTGGATGGTGGCAGATCATGTTCTTACTGTCAGGAAGTGGCAACCTTGTTTTGACCCCGTTGAGGTAGTGATTGATCGTGTTACGATTTGGGTGCAACTGCCTAAGCTTTATCAGGAATACTATGATAAAGAGATACTACTGAAGGTCGCTAGAAGGGTTGGACGGCCAATCAAGGTGGACGATGTCACTTTGCGTTCCACAAGGGTCAAGTATGCTCGCATGTGTGTCGAGGTGGATCTCACGAAACCATTGATCTCGAAGTTTTGTTTGCGACTGAGTTCGATTTGCTTTTATGTGTGGACGTTACGGTCATGATCTGGCTCATTGCCCCACCAATCCGGAGTCCGAGACTATGACACCACAGGAAGTTCCGACAGGGCAGAATGGGGCAAATACTGTGAATGTTCCAAAGCCAGCTCCGGAGGCACGACCTGAGCTCGAGTCCAATCATGGTCCTTGGATGATTGCTCAAAGGAGGAGGCGAGGTAAACCAAGGATGCAGCAAGGCAGAGAGGTGTCCAAGGAGTTGGGACAACAAACTGGGATTTCTTGAGGGTAGAATGGTGTATCAAGTTCTCAGTTTGCAGTATTGGAACTGGTTCAGGAGCAGAATCCGTGGGATGTGGGTACGGAGGGTCGTGTACAAGAGCCTCACCTGGTGGTGAATGTTCCTTCTAATCGGAATACCACTGTTCCTAAGTCGGTGAACAAAGATAAGGCTACTGCCATGGAGGATGCTTCTATGCATGGGGGATTGATATCAAGTTCTTCTAAGTCGCAGTCAGGGACTCAGGTCAATAGAAGGGTGGCAGTGAGTCTGCCAGGTCCGGGAGGGGTAGCCTCTACGATCACTGACCAATCTGGCCACCAGGGTACCATGCTTGTGGACTCTGGGGTGCCAAGCAATCCAAAGCTTCTAGAGAGGGGTCACAATTCTCACCATGGTGACCAACCTAACCAATCTTCAGGGGTGTCTACTCTTAAACCGCCAGATGGGCACGGTATAGTAGCAGTCCTGGAGGTTCCTAAGGATGTGATGAATATTGATTAGGATCCTATACAACTGGACTCAATCCTAGCAGTAGGATCCTAGGGTACTAGTGGTAGTGATACTCCAAGTGAACCGGAGTATCACAGCCCATGATTCATTAATATGTTATTTCTCCATATGGAGTCGCGGATTCGGTTCTCATATTATTAATTAATGCGGACTCTATATTGGAACATTAGAGGAGCTGCGAGCTCCAGAGCTAAGGACATTGTTCGTGATTTGGTACTTATGAATCATATTCAGCTTGTATTGATCGCAGAACCGAGAGTTAGTGGGGTTCGGGCGATGAAGGTCATCCAGTCTTGGGGGTTTCAAAACTCGTTTCGAGTGGATGCGTCAGGTTTTTCAGGAGGTTTGTGGGCTTTGTGGAGGGCTGGCGGTGATACGATGTCTGTTGTCGCTCATGATACAGGGTACATACATCTTGAGATACAGTCATCCACCGCTGGTTCGTCATTTTTAATGACTGTGTATGTGAATCCAGATGCGACGTCTAAGCTTGCATGCTTTTCTAGTCTGCGGCAGCTGGCACAGTCGGTACAGGGTCCTTGGGCAGTGATTGGAGATTTTAATGAAATTATGGATGCCTCGGAAAAACAAGGGGGTGCACGTGTGAATTTGCAACAGTGTATTCGCTTCAGGGAGTGGATCAATGACTGTGGATTGGTGGATATGGGTTTCACGGGACCATGTTTTACTTGGCAAGGCCAGGAATAAGATAATGGGCGAGTTTATGAGAGGCTGGATCGTGTATTAGCAAATCCAGCATGGATGCTTAAATTCCCTGATGGTTCGGTGAAACACTTGTCGCGGGTGAAATCTGACCATCATCCAATTTCTTTGTTTCCTGTAATGCGGCGGGAGGGGACGGGCCAAAGACCATTTCGGTTCGAGCATGCCTGGATGTCTCATTCTGCTTTTGGGGTGTTTATTAAAGAGAAGTGGAGGGGTTCGGGTCCGGTGCAGGAGAAACTTCGGAACCTTACTGTTGAACTCCAACAGTGGAACAAGACGGTTTTCGGTAATATTTTTCTGGAGGAAACACCGCTTGTTATCTCGGCTGGCTGGAGTACAGCGTGCAATTTCAATAAAAAGTAATCCGTTCTTGCGCAAGTTGGAGACGGAGCTCACGGAGGAATATAACCTTGTTTCTAGCCAAGAGGAGATATTATGGTTCCAAAAGTCTAGAAGTAAGTGGTTATTGTATGGAGACAGAAACACGAAGTTCTTTCATTCTACAACTGTTATCCGACGGAGGCAAAATCGAATTGATCTGTTAAAGAATTCGCATGGCCAGTGGGTCTCGGACCACACAGCTTTACAAGACCTCGTTGTCAATTTTTACGAGGATTTGTTCAAAAAAGATATTGCGGTGTGAACGGGATTTCCTGTACGTGGACACTTTCCGTGACTAAATAATGAAGTTGTACGTCTTATGGTGAAGCCGATATCGGCACTTGAAGTTAAGCATGCTATGTTTCAAATGGGAGCTTTTAAGGCACCGGGTCCTGACGGTTTTCAAGCTTATTTCTTTCAAAACCAGTGGGAGGTTGTTGGGGGTGATGTTGTGAGATGGGTTCAGCAGGTTTTTAGGGGTGAACAACCCATTTCCGACGTTAATCATGTGTTTTTAGTGCTGTTGCCGAAACTGGAGCTCCCGGAGAGTATAGCGCAGTTTCGTCCCATTGGTCTCTACAATGTGTTGTTTAAGCTTGTTACGAATATTCTTGTTAACAAAATTAAAGGGGTTCTTCCTACTCTGGTGGGTCCTTACCAAAGTAGTTTCGTACTGGGGCGTCAAATAGTAGATAATGTGATCGTTGCACAAGAATTGATCTATACCATGCGTAATATGAGGAACTCGGGCACGAGGGGCTACATGGCTATCAAGGTGGATTTGGAGAAGGCTTATCATAGAGTTGATTGGGATTTTTTGAATGATACATTACAGGAAAGTGGTTTCCCACAGACTCTGAATTCCATGATTATGCAATGTGTCTCATCTTCGAATATGAAGTTACTCTGGAATGGCTCCCCGTCTCCTGCATTTCCTTCTTCGAAAGGTGTGCGACAAGGAGACCTTTTGTCTCCCTACTTGTTTGTGTTGTGCCTAGAGTGGTTCTCACATCTTGTGTTGGAAGTCGTGAATGCTGGGAGATGGAAACCAATAGCTGCATGCCAGAGCGGTCCTAAAATTTCTCACTTGCTTTTTGCTGATGACATGGTACTATTTGCGGAAGCATCTCTTGAGCAGTTGTCTGTTATCAAGGATTGTTTGGACACTCTCTATGCATTTTCTGGTTAAAAAGTGAGTGTAGCCAAGATGAGAATTTTCTTTTCTAATAATGTTTCGGCTCAAGTCAAAGAGATACTGGGTCAGCGAAGTGGCTATCAAGTTACGGAAGACCTCAGGATGTATTTGGGTGTGCCTTTATATCCCGGTCGGATTACCAGAAATACTTTTGCCTATCTAATTAAGGCGGTCCAGAATCGTCTGGCAGGATTTATGGTGGATCAACTTTCATTGGCTGGTAGGATTACACTTTGCCAATCTGTTTTAAGTGCTCTTCCAGTTTATACTATGCAGTCGTCGAAGATACCTCAACAGGTGTGCCAGACTATTGAGAAGCTGTGTAGGGATTTTATATGGGGTGATCGGCAAGAAGCGAGGAAGGTTCATTTGGTGAATTGGCAGACACTTTGTCAACCAAAGGATTCAAGGGGCATTGGTTTTAAAGGAATGGCTGTTTTTAACAATGCACTGCTTATGAAACTGTGTTGGAAATTGATGAGTGGGGACTCTGGTCTTTGGAGCAGGATGTTATTTGCTAAATACTTACGAATGAACAATGGCCGAATCGAACTGAACGACAGGAAGGATATGTCCCCTCTGTGGCGAGCACTGGTGAAGGTATGGCCTGCTACTCAAACAGGGATTAAATGGATGGTTGGAGACGGGTGTCAGGTTAGATTTTGGCATGACTGGTGGGCCGATGAGTATCAAGGCCTTCTAACATAATGGGCGGTTGCACCCATTCCGAATGAATAGTTGGACTGGACGGTTCAACATTTTGTGACGCCATCTGGGGGATGGAACTGGTCGTTGTTTGAATCTTTCTTACCACGAGATGTTGTGCTCAGAATAGCTGCTCTGCTTCCCCCTGGCATTGGTCGATAGGATGTTATGTCGTGGGGGAGATCCAAATCTAGCCAGTTTACGACGAAATCGGCTTATGCTTTGTTAGCTAGTAGTTCGTGGGATCCTATGCATGCTCTATGGAAGAGGGTATGGCAGTGGCCAGGCCCACAAAGGGTGCGTTCTTTCTTATGGTTAGCAGCGCATGGGAAGCTCTTGACTAATGACATGCGGTGCCGTCGACGTTTGGCCCCATCTCTTGCTTGCATGGCCTGCTCGGGCATGGCAGAGAATATGCTCCATTTATTTAGGGATTGTTGAAGAGCCAGGAGAGTATGGCGGAAATTGGTACCTCTTGATTAGTGGAGTTGTTTTTGTGGGGGGTCATTTTCTGCATGGTTTTCACGTAATTTATCTACTCCTTCTGGAAAGGCAGATGTACCTCATTGGAGTATTGGTTTTGGTGTTACGCTATGGAAGTTGTGGGACTGGCGTAATGTCTGGACATTTAATCGACAAGGGATTGGTTATTTTTCTATATCGGAGATACAATCGTTCGTTGAGAAGATTGTTTCGTCCTAGAGTCTTGGTGTGGCTGCTGGTCCGACGATTGATCGAGTTGGTCGGTCGTCCCAATGGCGTGTTCCTCCTATTGGGTGGTGCAAGTTAAACACTAATGGAGCCAGTAAGGGAAATCCTAGATTGGCTAGTACAGGTGGTGTATGTCGGGATAGTCGTGGTGCTTGGCGGTTTGGCTTCATGTCGAATGTGGGGTTTTGTACGGCTTTCAAAGCTAAATTTTGGGTGGTACTTATTGGACTTCAATTTGCATGGGATGTGGGGATTCAACAACTGGTGTTGGAAGTGGACTCATCGGCTCTTTCACGGGTACTCGAGGGGGAGGGCGCTGCTTCACCTGACCCTATGATTTCCACCATTCGTGATTTGCTTAGGCGAGATTGGCAGGTGGTGATACAACATACACATAGGGAGAACAATAGAGTGGCAGATTTATTAGCCAATAAGGCATTAGTGGCTGAGCTTGGGGTTTTTTTTTGCATTCTGTTCCTCATTTTTGTGTTGACTGAGACGTTCCGGTGAAATCGGTCTATCAAACCTGGACTCTCTTTTAACCTCTCCTGTGAATTCCATACTACGGCTTCAACTAGTCCTTTCAACTGGGTTCCAAACCTCCTCTTATTTCTTCTATCTGTCCTACTTGCCACCCTTCGTCCAATGCCTTCATCGAGCAAAGGAAGGCAATGAGAATTGTTGTGTTAAGTGTTAACGAGCCGGCTTTCCGGCCAGTTAGAGTTGTTAATGGCGGGCTAGTCATACCCTCTCCTTTTATTTCAGTCGAGCCACTTCGTCCCTCTCCCGATATCGCTACTAAGTGTATGGATGCCCTAGAAACCAAAGATATACGAGGGTCCGAAGGAGTTGGGTGAGTCGCGTAGCGACGAATGGTACGAAGGAGGAATATCAGCAGTTTGCCTCACCCTCTCTTTGAGATTGGCTATGGGGGACACAAAATGTGAGTTTCTCAGGAATCATCTTTCGTTCTAGTCTAGACTCCCTTCTTTGTCCGCCTTCTTTAGAATAATAATATGGCAACCCGCGGCTGAGCCGAATGATGTTTGAATTTTTATTCAAGTAATTTGGGCTTAGCCTCGTTTCATACCAAAAAAAAAAACATACGTACTGCAATGTTAATCTTATGAATTTTCAAAAAAACTGGGGAATGATTGAGGAACTTGTTATAAAATTGGGGGATGAACTTTACTTCTTGATGAAATAATACAAGCTTGATCAAGGTAATAATACAACCTTGATGAAAGTAATACAACTTTAATGGTAATAATACAATTTTGATAATAATGATAATGGAGAATAATAAAATATAGATGGAGGGAGATGGAGAAGAGAGGTGTATGGAAATGAGAAGAGAGTGAAGTTTATGGTGAGATGTAAGTGTGTGTGTGTATGGAAATGAAGGGGGTATTTATAGATAAAAATGGAAGGATAAAAACAAATAAGTTAGGTTGGATTATAAGAATTAAAATCACATGGATTTAGGTAGTGAAGATCATGACAATTGTGGTAGATAGGTAGATGAATAAAAACCATGTGAAAAATAGGTGTGTGGGTAAATGATTTACCATAAGTAAATAGGGTATGGTAAAAATGAGTTTTATTGGATGGTAACAATGACATTCACCACAATTTATTTATAACACTCTCCCTTGAATGTCATTGCACCTTAAATAAAATATGCTTGGGAAGAACTTCCTCGTTAAAAACCTTACCAAGAAAAACCTAGTAGGATAAAAACTTGGTGAAGAAAAAAAGAGTGCGTTGCTTATTCTACTCTCCCTGATTTTGACATTCCTTGATATTTTGGATCCTTCATAAACCAATCCTCTTTATCAATTCTTCAAAAGTTGTGGTGGGAATTGATTTTGTAAATAAATATACCAGATGTCACTTGAATGATTCTTTGATGTATCTTCCCTTCAATTGGGCAATGCAGTTAGCATTATTTTCATAAATCATCATTGGAACATCTTCCTCGCTAACTAATCCATATAAATCTTGACTATGTTGCATCATCGATCTTAGCCAAACACATTCCCGGCTAACTTCATGTATGAACACAATTTCTCCATTATTTGAAGCAGCAACGATACTTTGTTTTCTGGTCGCCATTATACTTCATGTATCTACCTGTGCTTTATATGGATCAAATCGATGGCTTGCATCTGCAAAATAAATTTTTTTCTCCTTGGACTCACAAGGTTAAAATAATTTCATGTTATATCTTGCTAATAAGTTTATCACAAAAGCTTCAGGCTTTATGTTACTGGCATGATAAACAATGCTACAATATGGTACTTCAGGACCAATCTATTCTTTGTGAAATTTTTCTTCTCAAACTTTTTCATTAAAACATAGTACAGATTTGGAAACTTCTTCAGGAGTTCCAATACTATTTAAATCACAAATATAAAAATGGATGAAAAATTCATATGTTGATAAAAGTACCGCAACAATATCTAGATCATCAACATAAGTAATAATAACTTCATGTATGTACTTATTTATACTACACATGCCGAAATTGATTCAAACCATGTTAAGAAAAATTTAGTTTAATTTTTTATATTCCCGGGAATTAGTTGCTTCAGGCAACTTGAATCTTTTAGGGATTCTCATGTATATGTCATGACTTATGGATCCATAAAAATAGACTGTAAGAACATCCATTAGATACATTTCTAGTTTTTAAGGTATTGCTAGACTTATCAAACACTGAAAATAATTGCATTCACCGCAGGGGAGTATATCTTCACATAATCAATACTAGGTCGTTGGGTAAAACATTGTGCGACAAGTCGTGCATTTGTGTGTCACTATTATAATTTTCTTTTTGCACAAATACCCATTTATAATCGACCTGTGCTACACCATTTGTTCTACAGACTATAGGTCTGAAAAACTTCTCGCTTTACAAGCGACTCTAATACAGCCTTAATTGTATCTCTTCATTTTTGGCCAATCATTTCTGTGCCTATATTCATTAACAGATGTAGTTTCATGATCCTTATTTTCTTCCACAATATTTAGCGCTACATTATTTGCAAAAAATTTCGTCCACGGTTATTTCACGTCGGTTCCATCTTGTTCCTGATACAATATAATTGATCGATATCT
Organism: Turnera subulata; assembly: GCA_028386065.3. NCBI lineage: Eukaryota > Viridiplantae > Streptophyta > Magnoliopsida > Malpighiales > Passifloraceae > Turnera > Turnera subulata. The sequence continues at coordinate 71,276 of JAKUCV010007755.1, read as the reverse complement.
CATCATTTTCATTTATTTCAGGTACCCGAGTTACTTCTAGAACTTTATCAATTGTGTCAGAGACCTCTTCTGGAGGATTTTCAACGTGAGCCTCACTGGAGCTCTTATTTTCTCGTTGAGGCCATCTTGTATTTTTGCTCCTTTTCTTTGTCGAGAATTTTTATTTGTGGAACCGAGTAGTCTTCCACGCTTCTGGTGTACTTTAGATTCATTTGCATTCTTTATTTATTCTTCAAGAACATCAATTTGAACAGGAACATTTGCAGCTGGTATATATGATTTGGTCACTCTATTTAAATCAATAAATATGTCTGGCAATTGATTTACTAATTTTTTGCAAATGAATCTTCTTTTGAACTTCAGGTTCACACTAATTTGTTCGAGGATCAAAACTGGATATTGATATAGCATTTCAATAATCTCTTGATCCAGCTGCTTATTTTCTCCCCCCTGATGTTGGGTAAACACTTTCATCGAATTGACAATGAATAAATCTTACTGTAAATAAATCTCCAGTTGATGGTGTCAATTTTTTTTCAACTGATGGAGATTCATACCCAACTTATATTCCCAATCTTCTTTGAGCACCCACTTTAGTTCCCTGTGGTGGAGCAATTGGTGCATAACCAAAGGTCCAAAGAAGGGAGATATTAGGTTTGTGACCATGAACCAATTGAATGGGGAGATCTTATGATAACTTGTTGGCATGATGCGCACAAGTGCTGTTGCATGTAAAATAGCATATCCCTAAGAAGTAATGGGGAGTCTATTTCTCATTTGGAAATATCCAATAAACAATTCACTCAGATCGTTTTGGGTATGAACATAAGCTACAGGATGTTCAACCATTATTTCCAATGATATACATTAACCATTGAAGGAATACACCAGTATTATCAAGACATACAGTCTTATAAAATTATTAGGGATGTGTACCCGCAATTGACTTAAAATAGGCGCGCAAAATGCCAAATTACGTCTAATAAGCACACAACAGACCATATAGTCGATGCATCAATTAAACCATAAAATTACCTAGATGGTCAACATGGCGAATTTATTAGTCCGCGTACAAGTCCTTGAATTATTTCCGAACTTGCTGGTGATTCTAGGCCAACCTCATCATATGAAGGCCAAATAATTAATTTTCCTCCCGCTTGCAAGCAAGCACATGGAAATTCATTGATTGTAAAAACTTCTGGTTTTTCAATAAATGACCAAGTAAAATTTCAATTACTCTATGCATCATTATTGATCCGGGATGGCCAACCGGTCATGCCAAGCAAGAAATTCATGAACCAACTTCGATTTGGTGCCAGCTTCAGGCTGTGCAAACTATGTATTTAATAATTTAAGAAAAATTATTTTTTCAGCTTCAGGCTGCTATGTGCCAGCTTCAGGCTGGATATGATAACTTTCACTAACTTAGATATTTATATAGTACAATCTAAAGGATAATGCAGGTAATCTTTTCACAAATTGTTTATTACCTGCAACAGTAGCCTTTATAATATAGAGATATTCAAACATCTCTTTCACTTATTGTCTCAACGTAATATCCGTTTGAATATTAATAAATTTTTTTGAGACTTGAATAAAATATCCTTTTATTATTACAAGTAGGAAAAAAATTGTACTCTTCAAGAGGATAATTTTAACGCCCCGAATTTTAGGCATTTAATTTCTATGGTATTTTCGAAATTTTTGGAAATTTATTTCCAATTTTACCCTCGAGGAATTTCCGGAGCTTTGGTCAAGGAAAATTAAATTATTTTCCTTTAAAATATTGATTTTAATTTGTTTTGTCTCTTGTTTGGGGTTTCGTCGAAATAAAACATGTTTCGGGTTGAAACACAGGTTTTATCGTAGTTTTCAGTTAAAACTACGTCGTTTAGAGGTAAGGTAAAGAAGGGGGAAAAAATAAAAAAATAAAAAAAATTTAGAAATCTGAAAGGTTGACCAGGCTAGGGCAGGTTGACCGCGCCAAGCCAAAACGAAACGACGTCGTTTTGGCCTGGCGGGTCAAAACCCTAACCCTTTTTCCTTCTTTCTTTTCTTTCCTCTTTTCACTTCTTTTCTTTTCCGAGCCGCTGCAGCCGTCTCTCTTCTCTCCCACGATTTTTCTCCACGATCTCTACGAATTCCACTCCCTCAATCGTGCAATCAACGACCCCCCCCCCCCGATTTCACCCCACTCTTCCTCTCTCGCTTTTGCCCATCGTCACCATTATCTTTTCTCAGTCACATAGTTCCGCCGCCACCTTCCTCCCTTCTTCCCCATCACGCCGCCGTCACCATACACCTGCACAGGAGGAGAGTCGCTCATAGAGAGCTTGTGACAAAGGACCGGTGGGCTTGCCTCGGTCTGCACGCACGTCTCGGGTTCGGGGACAGAGCTCGGGTCGTCGCCGCCGCGGTAAGTATTTCCCTGTGTTCTTCTTTTCCTCTTTCTTCTCCGTCATCTGTCGATGTGCTGTTTGTTTTTGTGTGGTGACGGCCTGACGGTTCATGGCGGCGGGTGTGTGGCATTTGTTGGTGGCTGCTGTTGGTCGGTGGCGGTTGTTTGCAGCGCGGAAGTTCTCTGGCGATTGGCGACGGTGCTGTGGGTAGTACTGGTGGTTGGTGCTCGGTCTATTGTTGGATCCAGCAGTGGATCGATGTGACGTTGTTGGTGTTGCTGGTCATGTGCAGTGGCGGGTCCGGAGTTAGAGGCTGAGATGTGGTTGTGCTTGGTGTATACTGTCTGCAGATCTCGAGATTAGAGAGGCTCGGCAAATCTGAGGCCTTTATGTGAGGATCCGCTGCTGTTGTAAACAGATTGTTTTCTTGGTAAGCATTTTTCGGCACCATTCTTGACTCCAATTCGTTGTTCTTGAATAAGTTATATTGTTTGATGGTGGTTTTTGCATCGTTGCATCCCTCGGTGCCCGAATGTTCAGGGCAGTGGAATTGATGGTTACTGTGGGTTTTTCGGCGTCTCGAGTTTCTGTTCCGGCAAGCATCGAAGAATTGGCATTTAACGATAATTTCCGGGAATTGTCGTGTGTTTCAGCTTTGTACATGTCATGCACTGCTAATAGTAGTGATCGATGTATTAAAAGTGGATAAAGTGGAACAGTGTGTGGAGAATTGAGAAACGAGCGACTGGAATCCTACCGACGAGCATTGTATCTTTAGGCCGGAAAGACTAGGCTTGGGTTACGAGTTAGTTTGACTATGAGGTGTCGGGCCCAGGCCCAATAACTCTATACGATTCATGGATATGGAATGGGCTATAGGCCCAGTAGTGAGTAATTAATTTAAGATGGGCTATAGGCCCAATGACTTTTATGATTTGGGCTTTAGGCTAATGGATAATTAAACCTGATAATTATTAATAATATGGGCTTTAGACGTAATAAGGACTCAAGGATATAGATTGAGCTTAATGACTCAAGATAATATAACAGAACAAGCACGTTTTAGTGTACAATCATCATGTCTATGTGAGAACCTTATACGTGGTCGTTTTTGTGATAAATATAGGAGTGTCGAGGCAGAACGGGCTTGAGTTCCGAAGCATCTAATATGGCCCAGGTGAGGACATATAAACCTTTGTATGCATTACTGCCTACAATACTCGGTTGATTGTCATGGTTTATAAAGTGATAATATTTACTTGACATTGAATGTTGTATGCGTGTGGTGTTGATGTTGTTTGTACGGAGCATCGTGATGATGATATCTTTGTTGTTGTGTACTTGATTATGTGAATTGTGTGCCTGTGAGATGTACAATGCATGTCGAGCATGATTTGAGTTATGAAATATAAAATGTTATATGACTTTGAGGTTCGTGTGGTGATTTGTGGGTTGGAGGCCCGGACTTGAAAATAAAATGTTAAATCCACACAACCCTGGACAATCATAACATATGGCACACATAACTCGTTAAATATAACTGAGAATAATGTACAATAAAAATATACTACTGTGGGGCTGTTGACCGGTTGGTTCGAGCGGGAAGTGATACCCCTCGGGATTGCATGCGAGATAGCATGATATATGCGGTTTAGCATATGGGTCTGTGATGACCGGTTCTACCTCTCTCTTTCTATCTCCCCCTTTCTATCTCCCTCTTTCTCTCTGTCTCGGGATTGCATGCGAGATAGCATGATATATGCGGTTTAGCATATGGGTATGTGATGACCGGTTCTACCTCTCTCTTTCTATCTCCCCCTTTCTATCTCCCTCTTTCTCTCTGTCTATCTCTCTCTCTCACTGATTGTATTGGGTCTTGCTCTGATTATATTGGGCTTATGCCCTGGTTGTCTCATGAGACGGGACCGAGCTCGACGCACACAGTAGAGGGCCCTAATAAAATATTCAATCCTAATAATGATAAAGTACAACCATAAAAAGATGATCAAAGACAAGTGTTGGTTTGTAGTCTATTGATGAGTTTGTGTTGTGCATTGTGACCTGTTTGTGCACTTTGCTTGCTACTGCCTGATATCGGTGTTATTGTGGTTGACTTGTATTGTATACGTTGGTTTATTTGTTATGGTGAGACAGTGGTTGGTCTCACCCCTCACATCTTTCTCAGGTTACCTGATCGTCGGTCAGGAGTGCATATCAGCGGGTGGCAGTGCTTGCCTCTCTTCGGGTCGGATCCATAGGATTGCATAACATCCATGTTTCTTATTTATTTGTCTTCCGCTGCATACTCGTTTATTATATAATTTGTTGTATAATTGTACATTGATCATGATGATTTTATCGTATCCCGAGTTAGAAGGGCAATCTGGACATTTCACTTCTCTTAATTAATTTAATTGACTATTTTGGGATACGGGCGTTTCAATAATAAAATTTATGCTCTTCCAGAACATAAACATATGCTCTTCTAGAGTATAGTGAAACTGTGCTCTTCCGGAGCTTAAATATATGCTCTTCTAGAATATAGTAAACTTGTGCTCTTCCGGAGCATATTAATTAAAACTTATGCTCTTCCGGAGCATATTAATCTTCTTCTCCTTCTCATTTTTGAGATTGTACTATCATATGCTAATTACAAATAATTTCCGTTTGTTAAATACAGAATGTGTTATTGCATTGTCTCCGGGACAAATGTCAAAGAAATTATTATAGAAATTATAGTTTCGTATTCACATTAAAAAAATTAACAAATATAATATATTATAAAATGAATATAAGTAAAAGTAAAATATAAGATAAATAAAATACGATAAAATATAACACATACTAATATGATAAAGCTGAACATAAAATAAAATAAAATTATCTTTGGCACTTTTATCTTAAAATATATTTGCTTGGACCTTCAGGATAAGCAAGATAAATAGCAATATCCAGAAATGAATCCATTTGGAAATTGATACCATGGTCATCTTCTTGAACAAAATTGGTTTCAGCAATATTAGGTTTGTCATTCAGGGACACTTGATAAATTTTTACTAGATGCTTTGCTATAAGGCCCGTTTGTGACCAATTGCATGTTTATAGCCATGACCAAAATTATCATATACAGTCGCATTCGCTTCAAGGAATAGAGCAGAGCTAGTTGAATGGGTTTCATAATTTTTCATTAATAGCTCTTTATTTTGTTCAGCCACAATGAGGCATGAAAGTAAATATAAGAATTTCGTGAAATCTTCTTTACGATATTGCTGTTGCAGGAGCACATTTGATGCATGAAAAATGGAGAATATATATATATATATTCCAAACATATCAGTTTCTCCATATACTTCCATTTAAATATTTATTTGAAACATAACTGAATTATATCCGTGCACAGATTTAAAATCTTAGAACCACAGATGCATACACTCACAATGAGTTTTTTTTTTTGGGAGAATAACCATCTTCTAGTGGTTATACATTTCTTTTAAATTCTTCCAATGAAACGTCCCGATCCGTATTTACCGTTATACACAGTAAACACGTGGGACCACATACTATTACAGTAACCACAGTGGTAAATATCACAGCCAACAGTTTTAATACAATAAAAGTACATAATACATCAACAGTACTCGTCCCGGTACGGGAACATTATTACAACAAGCAACCGTATCAAGAAATAAAGTGCAAGCAGCGGAAGTCTTAATACAACACAACAATAGATAACAGTATAAACATGATGCAACGCAGGATGGATCCGGGCCTGGCAGAGGGTGCGCCATAGCTTGCCTCGAACGTACCTGAGCTACGCACAATCAAACTACGCGACCAGGTCACGCAGGCGAGGGGTGAGTCCGAAGTGCTCACCGGGTAAAATCCATAAGCAAATATACATATACATACAACTGTAAATAATCCAAGCCACATCAATAGCAATTAACTAAGGTTCACACGAACCCTAAATAACATACTCTGTGATCTTAGACACGCTACACCAATTTTATTATCAGGGCCCCTATCACTAGTTAAATGATGGCCGTCGCCTGGTAGTCAAGCTAGCTAGCCCGTGGACCCCTCCCTGGTACCTCCACTTATAACTGGCACAGACAGGGAGCAGACTCCAAGCACACTCTCCCCCAGCGCCTAAAATAAAAATTAGTACAGACAGGGAGCAGACCCGAGCACACTCTCCCCCAGCACCATAAAAAAAAAATAAGACTACCATCTGGTTATTCCAACATTTAACTGTGACTTACTAGATGTCTAAGTGTGACCAGTTTTGTTATTCCTAGTTACTTAATTTCTATTATCCTCCATTATCTCATTCTCCCGAGCAGGCTCACAGCCTCTCCGCTCGTCTGGATAATACAAGCTTATTTCAACTAGTACCCCCGGTACTCTACTCACACAATTTTCACAGTCAACAGCAACAGTAATAACCTACTAATACCAACATTTCTAACATTATCAACAACGTCAACGGTAGCATCAATTCAGCAACATCAACGGCAACAAATAACAATTAAATTCATCTCACAACAACTATTCATAGCCACAAAGAATTATTCAAGCATATAACACAACAACAACTTGTTACTACGGCAGTATATAAATATTTACTTATCCTCACCTTAGCCGATTTCCTATTCCTGATAGTCCTCGAAATGTTCCGGCTCAGGTTCCTTAGGGTACTGCTCGTTATCAACTCCTATATCAAACAACAATTTATGCACATATAAGATGATATGCAAATGCTCGACTATTACTGTAAGCCGTAAAATAAATACAGTGCTAATTCGGTACTCCCCCGAGTTATTCCCATTATCATCATAATTCACCATTTATTATCAAGTGTCAAAATAATACTATACTTATACCCGGTTATTATTCCGGTATGTATTTACTTTGATAATACCCTTTCCATTTTTATTTTCCTCAAGTATGTACTTTCCAAAATATCTCCATTACTTATTCTTCCATTATATTTTATTATTATTATTTTTTTCTAAATTAATTACCATGCTATAACTACCTTGCCATAAGTATATATATATTTTTTTCAAAATATTACTCCCCAAAATTATTTCCAGAATTTATATATTTTATTTCCAGATTTTATTTTCTTGTTTCACCTTCTTCTTTCTTTTTTTTTTTTTTCTAATTTACAGACTGGGCCTAGCAGTCAAGCCCAAGGTCCTGGTTTACCAAACTCAGGCCAAGGCGACAGACCCCACCACGGGCCCGTGCCAAGGCTCGGCCCAGCGCCCCTGCAACCCGCGGCCTGACCCGAATGGAAACGGGTCAGCTCACCTACAGACCCGGATCTCCACGGGTTGACGACGGACGGCGGTGCGGTCGTGAGTAGCTGGTGCAGGCGGCAACCACGACGAGTAGATGACGCGAGGAAGGTGGCGACGACGGCGAGGCTGCAGGCGACGAGGGGAGGTGCAACGTGACAGGCCAAGAGGAAGTAGCTGTCGGGTTGGCAGTCGCTGGCGGCGCGTCGGGCGGTGGATTCGGGCGGCGAAGGTTGCGCTGGACGGGCGACAGCGACGGAGGGGTGATGGTGAGGGCGGTGGAGTGTGAAGCAGCGGGGGTCTCTTCCTCGTGAACAATACGAGGAGGGGAGGAAGAGGAGGGTGACGGTTGGTGGTGACGTGGCAGTGTCTAGTTGGGTGGTTGGGTTTTTTTTTTTAAACACGGGTTTAGTTGGTGCACCGGGTGGATTTGTACTGGGTTTGTGTGTTTGCAGGGAGAGGAGAAACTGGTTTATGGGTTTGCAGCAGGAGGAAGATGATACTGGTTTGTGTGTGTGTTGTGTTATTATTATTTTTTTTTTTAAGGGGAAAGATGGCTATTGAAGGAGGTTGTACTGGTTGTTTGCAGGAAAACAAGGAAGGGAACTCGTAGAGGGTTGCAGGCAGAAGAAGGATTTGATGGTGATGGAATGCAGGAGGGTGATGAATTTTAGAGGTGATACGCAGGATGCATCACGGGTGTCACAAGGAGGCAAGCTTTCACGAGCATAACAGGAAAGAGGCGGCTGCATAATTTCAATTATGCAGTCGTGTCCCGTCCGGACCAGAAAATATCTATAATACCCCCTTGACTTTATTTCTGGCCCGATAATTCGAGGTTAAACCTGACTTTTCTGAAGATTCCTAGACCCGAAAAATTCCAACTTTGGTCTGAAAAATCCGCAGAAAAATCCCGAGCGTGGGACAGAGCTCGGTTTCAGAATTCGATGTATAATTTACCCTGAAATAATTACCCAAGATTATTTTTACATGGTAAATTACTGTACAAAGCGTTTTTACAGTCCCGGTAAAATGTAATTTTTTACCCGGGCTGTTACATCCAAAGATCTGCAGGATCTTTGACAGTAAAATGTTTAGTCTTTAGACTGTCATGAAGATGGTAGCGGAGAAAAATTATAGTTTTCGCCTTCTTTAAAGTAGATGCTTTGTTTCTTTCTTTTATGGTATCTCCCAGACTATTAGCATCTAATGCCCATGACAAATTTCTTCCGAAAATGTCAAGGGCCTCAAATTCAAGTTTTGTAATATTGACCATAATAACAATAATAATAACAAAAGATATAAAGCAAATGTAAAGAGTAGTAAAACAATAATAATATAGAATATGTAATATATATATATATATATATATATATATATATATATATATGTGCTTACTCGATAAATCATTCAGCGATATTAGTAGAATAATAATATAGAATATGTAATATATATATGTCCTTACTCGATAAATCTTTCAGCGATATTAGTAGAATAATAATATAGAATATGTAATATATATATGTGCTTACTCGATAAATCTTTCAGTGATATTAGTAGAATAATAATATAGAATATAGAATATGTATATGCTTACTCGATAAATCTTTCAGCAATATTAATAGAGTAATAATATAGAACATGTAATATATATAGAAAAAAATGAAATTAGTAATAAGAAAAGTTTAGAAATAAGTACCTTATTTGGCTAGAGATTCGTGCTGATAACATGTTATAAAATTGGGGGATGAACTTCACTTCTTGATGAAATAATACAAGCTTGATCAAGGTAATAATACAACCTTCATGAAAATAATACAACTTTAATGGTAATAATACAATTTTGATAATAATGATAATAGAGAATAATAAAATATAGATGGAGGGAGATGGAGAAGAGAGGTGTATGGAAATGAGAAGGGAGTGAAGTTTATGATGAAATGTAAGTGTGTGTGGAAATGAAGGGGATATTTTTAGATAAAAATGGTAGGATAAAAACAAATGAGTTAGATTGGATTATAAGAATTAAAATCACATGGATTTAGGTAGTGAAGATAATGACATAGATAGGTAGATGAATAAAAACCATGTGAAAAATAGGTGTGTGGGTAAAAAATTTATCATAAGTAAATAGGGTATTGTAAAAATAAGTTTTCCTTGATGATAAAAATGACATTCACCATAATTTATTTATAACAGAACTAACATATACTGATGCAATAAATTTTACAAAGAAGGGAAGCCAGCAAAAAGTTGGACTGCAAAGTATTCCATTACCAAAAATCCAAAATGTTTTATCAGCTTCTTCCTACTTTTTCTTTTTCCGTTGCACGCAAGGCCAAATAATTTTTTTGGGCTGGCGTTGGCCCAAAATCACAAAATATTCAGATTTCTGTTATGTTGTGCACTTAATCCATATATGATTTTCCTTTGATAAGAGGCTGAGAAGCCCAGGCTGCCAACCGCCTTCTTCACTGGGGCCTGTACCATTTTAACTCGCAAATGATTCTGATCCGCCTTCCACCCATTTCTTAAGTCATTTTAGCCCAATATGTGGAGGTTGTTTCTTTTTTTTTTTTTTCCCCATAGGTTTTATACGGAGCATTACCCCTACTAATCCAAATTGAACTCGACTCGCCTAGCTGGTTATGGTGGATGAGTTTTTCAATAAAAATTTTCAACATACATAAGGACTCGACCTCAATGTCCTCGACCTACCTAATATATTGCTTAACTAGAATCAAATGCTTACCACCATAATTTTATATTTGTTATGTGAGGGGTTATTTAACCCCAAGCAAATCATGAGATTATCCACAGGAAAAAAATATCGTCTTTCAAATAGAGTCATGTTTGCCTTAGCTAAGTCATAATTGAACAATTATATAAAGATTTGCTTGGCACGACTACTAGTTACGACTTGTGAAAAATGAATGGAAACAAATGACACGTAACTTGTGATTTAAAGTTGGCTACTAAATGAAATATTGTTTTTTTGGGGTTGAATATGAATTTGTAGTGTTCTTTCTCGAGGTGAATGAGATGAATTAGTCATGGCTAACTTCGGGTGAAAATTAGACTTTGAATCACAAACATTCGAGTCGGATTACAAATAAATGTAGCAATCAATATCTTTCATGAACAAACGGAATGATGCTAACTTCGCTTACACAAAACAATTACCAAGGCACTTTTACTAGCAAATATCTATCTTATGATGTTTTTTGATCGTGCAAATATCTTGGTGAGAGATCAATAAGAGATGTGTTGTAAAGTCTGAGTGAAATCAGCTGCTTAAGTCACTCGATCCAACAAATGGGTACCTATAACTAGGAATTAGACAAGTGTCTTCTTTGACTGGAGGGATCGAACTCTAATGTCGTAGGTATGTGTAAACCTAATGGGACCCGTAATGACGAGCTCTGATAGAATTTTGGGGGGCAATTTTTATTTTTCTTGAATGAAATCAACCTAAACTTGTTGTGCTACCTTTTCTTGACTTTGGAGACTGGTTGACCAGATACAAGAAAGAAAGACAATACCAGCAGAATCACCTCACATCAAACCGGAATTGGCCATTGCCTACGCAAAAGAAAAGCACTGCTTCTTATTTTACTATGTTGAAAGAGACTATTATGACATCCATGGGCCAGCCACCCATCACCACACCTCACTGTGCATGATACTAGTATTCAATGAATAAAAAATACTGATGACAACCTTCTGTTAGCGATAAACTTTACTAATAACTTTCCACCAATTAAAAAAAGAACTTAACTAATAACAACTTGTACTTAAGATTTGAACATTGAATGGGCCAAACGTCTCATTCTCCACCAAACCCATGAAACGATAAATCCTCCCCCACCAATGAAATAAACGAGCCTAAATTTATTTATATAATTCAACTATGTTGATGTAGTTTATACAAAGTGGCAATAAGATGACCGCCACTCACTGACAATTTCAATTGAACAGCTGCCATCTTCGCCCATGATTACCACATGCTATCATCACAAAGCAATTAGAGAAACAGACATGAGTTTGCATCGATGCCTTTACAGATAGGCCCCTTGACATAGTAATTGGCAACCGAGGTTTGTAGGCATGAAGCTACAAGTTGATACAAGAGGGGGAAAAGGTCTAAAAACATGATATACTACTTCCTCCTTGGTTCTTTTTAATTATTTATAGTGCCATCTTTCCTCAAGGAATAGGACAGAGCTATAATTTGGAATGGAGAAATGCATGAACCTAGCTAGAAACCAAATCACACAGACACAGCCATCCATGTGCCAAATTAGGTCCAATAATTCGTCCCATATCCATTCAGGAAGAAATGAATTGGCACTTGACCATGAAAATGGTTTTGGCACCGTAGCCCCCACAGGAAGAAGCCACGATATATGGCTTTGGAGATTTGATTTGATTCGACCCTGGAATCGGATAGCACCAGCCAGAGATGTTAACATATACTTTTTCTGTCACCATCTTGAGACACAACCCAGTATTGTACTATGAACTAAAATATTATGGGATGCTATTTAATACTAGATTAGAACAATTAATCCTGCCTGACACGGGACGCAGAGCTATGTGCTATATAGATTATTATTACTGTATCGAAGTGACGAGGGCAATTGATAACCAAACTATGGTGGCGTAAGCCAGATTACCTCACTGCTAACGTGGAAACATGACATGATAAGAGCAAAAGTAAGCCATCTTGTTATGTTCAATTAACCTTGGAATAGCACACCCATATGCCGAATTAGGATTCCCCTTTTCTCGAATTCAGACCTTCTTAATTATTTTAAGAATCCCAAATCAAGGAGTCTTTGGCGGTTGATTAAAAAAATGGCAACATTATAACTACTAATGGGGTAACATAAGCATGATGACGAATCCGGGAACACGTAATCAAATTATATCATCCCTAATTAAGCCCGATCATCACCGGTGTTTAATTAAATGGTGAAACATAACTTTTCATTAAAATATAAAGTGAGCAGAATCAATTCTATGTTAATTAAATCTTTTTGAGTTTTGAAATAGACGAGTAGCTTGCATAAGAGATGCTGAGAAATCTAGCAAACGTAAGTGCCATGACATCACCTCCACAGCCTAATCAATTCTGAGGAATCCTAGCAAACATGAAAATTAAATCTTAAAAAGAGAAACAAAAGTGGTCCTCCTCTTTAGGCTATGATCTCACCTCCATATCATCCATATACGTAGCAACCCAGAGAATCTATCTCCATCATTGGTTTGTTTAATTAATTAGAGCGTTGAATTAGTTAGTTCTTGAAATCCATTCTTTTTTTTAATCATTTATGCAATCACAGATCATATCCTAGTCAATTCAATTATATTTTTCAACTGGGTATAAATGCCAGAGTGAAACCAATTACAGACCCAACCACTACTTGCCTCTTGTCCTTACTTCATCAATATTCAACTAGTTAACCAGGCCACACAATACAATGGAAGATCCCAATCACAGTAGGGGGAAGGGCGTCAGCGATGAGAAAGAAGGAGAGGAGGTTCGATACAGAGGCGTTAGACGGAGGCCTTGGGGGAAATTCGCGGCGGAGATACGTGACTCGACCAGGCATGGGGCGAGGATTTGGCTGGGGACTTTTAACACCGCAGAAGAAGCTGCAAGAGCCTATGATAAAGCTGCGTATTCAATGAGGGGTCATTTAGCAATCCTTAACTTCCCCGACGAATACCCACCAACTAAGGTTGGTTCTACTTCCTCTTCATCATCCCCATCTTTGTCGTCCTCATTGTTATCATCTTCTCAATCATCAGCTTCTTCTTCTTCTTCTTCTTCTTCTTCTTCTTCTTCGTCTTCTGCTTCTTCCTCAATGTTACAGAGTAGGAAATCGAACGAACAAGGGAAAGAAGTGTTTGAATTTGAATATCTGGACAACCAGTTACTTGAAGATCTCCTTGATTTTGACGACGATGAGAGCAGGAATGGGTGATTCTTGATATCTGCCCATACAAGTTGTATCTGTCAGTGTTCATATGACGTGGGAAAATAACTACCTTTCGCGCCAAAAAAGACCGAACTACTTAGATTTTGTGGGACCCGATATGACCCCTCTTGACCGAATGAAAAAATTGGTTCTTTCTATTACTATTTTCTACTTTTCTTCGTCTTTAGCTTTTTACTTTTCCCTCCCCTGTCTCTGGAATGGGGAAGGGGGCTGTAACGACTGAAAGCCTTCAATTTGTTTAATATCGAACCCTGATCGCTTGAAATTTTCTTTCTCTGAATCGACCCACATCATTGTTGTTGAAATACAAACATCTATGCCAAGCCTGTGTAGCTCAGTGGCATGAAGACCTTGGCACTGGCCAAGGCCACCAGGGTTCAAACCATGGTGTGGGAGGGTTGGGGAATTTGGGTAGCCTTAGGGTTGTAATCAAAAAAAAAAAAAGAAATACAAGCATCTATAACCTAGTCATCCCATGTTTTTTTTTTTTCTTTTTGAAGTCGCAAGAAACATAACATTCATTAGCCAGGAACATCTTTAGCTATTGCATCATGTAAAAGTAGCAGGGAGCGGACGCGCGGTACCCAGCTCCTGCAAACTTCACTCCCTTAACAAACTTACCTAATCGTCCCATGTTAGTTGTTACCTTTCAGTTGTTAAATAAAGGACTATCTTTTTTGCCTCTTCTTGGATCCAGACCAATTTAACCAAAGCAGAGGTCAGCTTATATCCTCGGTTGAAATGTCTTTGAATATAAGTGATCACGTTTAGGTCAAAAAAACTTCAAACAGCATTGGAGCTTGACTTCAATTTGACACCAATATGATCCACACATGTCGATTGTCATGTTATTATTGAACAACAACAGGAAACATTACAAAGAGGGTAGATTTATTCTTTTTGAACGAACATATATTTATACGGAAAAAACTGATTAATCCAGAAAAACAGTAAGAAAGAAAGAAACATCATAGCCATTTAACTTCTTCTTTTTCTCTTTATATTAAAAAGAGTGAAAATTGAAAAGCTTCTAAAGCAGAGCAAATTTAACTTCTAACCCAAGTACGTTGGGTTGAAGATGTAAACTCAAAAGTACAACCAAGCATCAATGGAAAATGAAAGAATCTTCACCACCCACACCAAACCAATTCGTCAACATTATTGACCACTGAGTAATAAATAGTTTCGTACCCATTTTTCCTTTTATAGCCCATCAAATAATTTAAACAAATGACCATATCTATTTTGACTCATTTTGTTGGGTTCAATTACCCACATGATGATGAAATCTATTTTTTAAGTTAAACCTATCTTTTTGTTTGCACAAAAAGTGTAAATTTATGGCTGTATAAATATTAATTCGACTTAGCTCACACTTAGCACAAGACCTGCATAGGTTGGGCTTAATCGAACTTAACCCAACAGATAAGCCTAATTAGGCCCACATATTTTGGGCCGAATTCGGCCCAACTCAACCAATATCACCGCAAATTTCTACCCCGCTTAACTTTGGAAAAATTGCCACAGCAAGCCCTTGTGCACATTTTGTTACGAATTAGAGAGGCGTAGACATAGAATAATATTAGTCACTGAGTAGCTACAATCTCTTATGTGGGCTAAACTTACAGTGTCGGTCCATCAACTTTAGCCACGGAGTTGCTTGAGACTACTCTGTAGCAAAGTTGGGCAGTGACTCCAATTTCAATTTGCTATGGATCACCGACAGACAAGAACTGTGGCAAAATTTAAGACTTTCTGCCATAGACCCACTTTTGAGATTGATCCATGGCAAAATCAGTTTTTTCCTTGGAAAATCCATCGCTAATTTGTAAGATATTTTCACGCCCCGCCAAAGCGTTACCGGCCAGGTCCCAAGAGCACCAGCAAGCATGCCACAAGGCACCCTCAGGCCTAACCACTACATGGGCAGAAGTTAGCCAGCTGGTCAATCCTACCTAAACATGCAGCAAATCATACAAGCTAAAATATGAAGTATGAATATGTATCCATATTAACACATAACTAAGTTACGAGATTCATGCTACAACCAGAGCGGCACTATCCTTCTTAAAAGCCTTTACATAGCTTTATTAAGTACACAAAACATGGTTCTAGACCAAGTCAGCTATATACCCATCATCTATCGATCCCGATCGCTTGAGCCTTCTCACAACGATCTACCAGTCTCTCCTTGCCCTCAAATAGAAATGAGTGGAAGGGTGAGTCCACGGCTCAACAAGCATAATGTGGATACAAGTAATAATTACATAATGCATGGAATGCTCAATATAGGTAACACACCATCGTGGTCAATCCCACGAGTAAGCCATAGGATGAGCTCAAGCCCTACTTACGAGACTTGATAGCCCTGCCCATAGAATTTCCGTTACCCTCAGCCCTATGTATGAGGCATAACCTATTAAGCCATTAGAAGTGCTCACGACTTACTTCCAAGGCTCACACAGTATCTATTGCTCATCACCAAAACCATATATGCCAACTCCATGCTGCCCTTTCCGTAATAACTTGTTCATGCAAGGCATGAGTGCAAATGAGTATGTATGCACATGCACAGCCCCCTCCTTGGGCATACCAAATAAGCCATCAAATGCAACCAGGAACATCACATAGAGACCAATACGAGATGATTGAGCCATTTTCCCAACAAGCACACATTAGCAACCATCACAGCATGCAACACCTACTTACCCAAGTTTTTTGGCCTCTCTTGGCCTTTCCTCTTCCTTCCTAAAACCTTGGGTACCAACACCTGATTAACATACAAGTGCACACACAAAGTTAGTTAGACAAGCTTAAGCAACCTAACACACATAACATAAACTTAAGAAAACATCCTGCCCATTGGCACACACCGATCGGCCAAATTTTGACCAATAGAGCCACCTTGGTGCACTGGTGCGCACACCAGTTGGCCAACCAGGCCAATCACCACATCCAACACTAGGTGGCACTACCTATGCACAAATATGTGCACTGGTGCACAACTAGCCCCAACCAAGCCACCCAAGCAACTCATTGAGGCTAATTAGCCACCTATAAGGCCAATTGCGCAACAATAGGGCCAATTGTGCATCCTACACAAACCAAAAAACCAGAATGCTTTTCCAAGAACAATTTGCCAAAATCAAAACCTCTTTTCATGCACAACAGAGCCCATTGGCCACACACATAGTCAATTGCTCGCTTTGCCTAGGCCAATAGCCCACTGGGCAGGCCAATAACCATCGAAAATGCAAAATTATCCAACCCAAGCTTACCCTTCCCTTCCTTGTGTACAAGGGCTTGGAAGAACTTGAAAGATGGTTAAGTATTTCCCCCTCAGAACAATCCACAAATTTGGGCAGCAAGTGGTGATTGAGGAGCTTACTTGGATATTTAAGGGCTTAAGCAAGCAGCTTAGTCAGCTGCTGCTTGCAGTCCCATAGCCAAGCTTTTGCCACCTATTCCAACACCCCTCCACCTCATGCTACCGTCCCTAGCAAATTACCTCAAGCCAACATACCAACACTTAAGCCACACTTAGCCCAGCTAATCGGATATTTAGCACATCATTAACGACTATTAGAGGCAATCACACAATTTAACACACCAGCTTCAGATTTCCACACATATTCTCATCAAGTAGATTTTATTCAAGCCAGTAACAGTATGGGTTATCACAAATATCCCTACCCACCCGTCTTCTTCCTCTCCCCTTTTCTTTCTCTGCTTCTCCTTACCTAGCAGCTCCACCACATACCCACCCATCGAATTCTTTCCTGTAAACTTCTTTAGTTCTCTTCTTTCAAATTTTCTTTTGTTTTCCTTCCTCTTTTTGGTTAAACTTTTTTTTTTAATTTCTTTAATTAGGTACCCTCTTTGTTCATAGTGGTAGACTATTGACAAGAAGGAGGAGTTATAAACTAAACGAAAGTTGTAAATTTAGATGATTTGAATTGTTATATTTTATATGATATCAATTTTTATGTAGGATAAAATATGAATTATAGTTGTATATCTTGTTTTGTTTGTTAAGTATTTTATTTGAGAATTATTATAGTTGTAATAATTTCTTTTATCAAAAAAAGTGATGGATCATTTTCTTAATCACGGTTAATTATTTTAGGGTAAAAAAGTTTTTTGTATCCTTCCACTCTGTCCATTTCGCATTTGTTGTCCCTCTTCCTTGAATTTCACTCATGTTGTCTCTCAACTCACAATTTACCGGGTCACCCTGTCCATTTTACATACTGTAGGTGGTGAATTTTCGTGATGCTGACACGTGTCACGTGGGGGGCCAGCTGTCTGCCATTTTGTTAATTCTTTTTTGTTTTCCAAATTTAATTTCTAAAAACAACTCTTACTCTAAAATTTAACATGAACCCCAACTATTTCTTAAACCTTTTTTAGTAAATTAAAAATATAAATTGGGGGCTCCTTGTCTTCCTCACTGCCGTCCTCTTTGCTGGCCAAATCCAAGCTAATATGCCATCACTAAACTCATGAATGAACCAGTAAGAGCAAACATCACCAAGCCAACCCACGGCAACAACCAAACCAACACAAACCCGAATTTATCATTAACCAAACATATAGAACTCGATTTACATGTTTACAATCAAATGGGGATTTGAATTAAAGAAAAAAAACCGTTTATAATCAAATGGGAAGAGGAGTCGTGGGTTTTGGCTAGCAAATTGAGACGGGAGCCTGGTGGTGCATCTGGCAATAGTTGGGGCTGGTGCCACCTGAAACGAGTTGCTGGTGGAGCATTGCGGCGATGGACAATACTGCTCTTGTCACTCCGTTGGCAGTTCCCCAATCGTTCTTCAAGATGACATCGGATAGGGAATGTCGAGCTCGGGTAAAGTCACCGCTGCCGTGCCACCTTGCATCATCACTGCCTCAACCCATCAAGCCATTGCAATATTACCCTATTGGTCCTCCATGGTTTTGACTTTTTGCTCATGTCAAATCTGACGGTCTTTTTCTTTTTTTTTCTTTCAATTTTTTTACCCTTCCCTTTTTATTTTGTCAAAGAATTGTTCCCTCCCTTTCTTATCTATGAAGAAGAAAAGAAATGAGGGGCAGCTTCTAATTCTTTTGGGAACCAACTAAGCAAGAAGGGAAAAAAAATGACATCGTTTATCTTTCCTTCAAAACTTAGTGTACAGGTCCCACCATCTCTTACTCAAACAAATAATAAAAAAGATTTATTTTAATTTAATAAAATCATTAAAAATTAAACTTTGGAAATAAAAAGGGTAAAGAAGAATAAACAAATGAGCAATTTGTGGGCCCTAAAGACACATGTCAACACTATAGTGACCGACCGGCTATAGTGTGTAAAATGGACAAAGTGACCCGGTAAGATGTGAGTTAAGGGATAACACGAGTGAAATTCAACAAAGAGGGACAACAAATGTGAAATTAACAAAGTAGAAGGACAAAAAAAAAAAATTAGCATTATTTTAGTGGGTAGATATGTGTTAAGATAGGATCGCATCACAATGCAATGACCTTGATTAGGCTTGTTCTTGCCTCTTGATTTACCTATGTTTGCAACTCTTCAAAGGGAGTTAGCTAACGTTGCAACTCTTCAAAGGGAGTAGGCTACCTTGAGTTCTCGTTGGAGAGAGATCTCAAATCTCATAAAACATAAATTGACTTAATCCTTTGCTTAACCTTTATTGAAAATAACCGTCCCTATAAATAGAGACCGATAGGTACATAAGTTGTAACCTAGAGAATTTAGGAGACAAATAAAACCAAACCTATTCTAACAAGGAAACTATTTAATTAATTATTCTTATGCTGCAAGAAAAGTAAATAACGGAAAATCTTAATTTGAAAGGAAACATAATTCTGCAGCCCTAAGACACACACTAAGCACTAAGATTTATGGTTCGTGGAGTATATTCATAACAAAACTCCCCTCCTGATGAACGAGCTTGTCCTCAAGCTCGAGTAGGAGAAAAGGGTGTGGGCTATTGGCCAGTGTCGAGAGCTGCCAATTCGTCCACCACTAACCAAAATAACTTCTTGCACTGGTGGTCGGCAGAATATTGCTCATCACAAGTGTAGCACAGCCCTTGAGCTCTTCGTGCAGCCATTTCAGCGCGGCTCAAGTGCTTGGTTGCTGGAGGCGCTTCTACTGTCAATTGAGGTGCACTATGTTGTTGATGATGCGGCTTCTTTGCATAAGCCCTTGCAAGACTCATGGGAGTATACAAATCAGACGGCTCAGCCATCTCAACGTCAGCTTTAATTTGCTCCTCCAAACCAGCAATGAAGAAAGCAGCATGTACCTTCTCAGGAAGCTTGTGGGAGGCACGAGCTAATTTTTCTTGAAATTGCCGTTGATATTGCTCGATAGTACCAGTTTGGCACAAGGTAGAAAATTTTCCAACGGGGTTCCTGCCCCGAGACGGCCCAAAACAAAGGCAGCAAAGACGCCGAAATTCTTCCCAAGAAGGAATGCCTTTGAGATGTTTTTGCGTGTACCAGAGTTGGGCTTCATCCAACATGTGATAACCAGCCAAGCTGACTTTTTCGTGTGCTGGTGTCTGTTGTTGTGCAAAAAAAAATGCTCACAGCGATGGAACCAAGACAATGGGTCAGTAGTACCGTCATAAGTTGCAAACTCCAATTTAGAAAAATGAGGGACCATACCTAAGGACCCTACAGCCTGTGGAAAACCATGTGGGCGTGAATTTTGATTGAAGATAAGGGGTGAGAGGGTTGCGGAGGCGGAGCTTTGTTATTGGTGTGGGCAAAAGAAAGGATCGCGTCACAGGGCGATGACCTTGATTAGGCTTGTTCTTGCCTCTTGATTTACCTATGGTTGCAACTCTTCAAAGGGAGTTAACTAACCTTGCAACTCTTCAAAGGGAGTAGGCTATCTTGAGTTCTCATTGAAAAGAGATCTCAAATCTCATAAAACATAAATTGACTTAATCCTTTGCTTAACCTTTATTGAAAATAACCGTCCCCATAAATAGAGACCAACAGGTACATAAGTTGTAACCTAGAGAATTTAGGAGACAAATAAAACCAAATCTATTCTAACAAGGAAAATATTTAATTAATTATTCTTATGCTTTAAGAAAAGTAAATAACGGAAAATCTTAATTTGAAAGGAAACATAATTCTGCAGCCCTAAGAGACACACTAAGCACTAAGATTTATAGTTCGTGGAGTATATTCATAACAATATCTGACTTAACATAATTAGTCTATGTATTTATTAATAATTTTCAATCTTAATTTTTTTGTTCAATTATTTGCTTAGTACGTAGGTAAAATTTTAAATATATGATTGCTTGAATATTCAATTGTAATTGATTGCTTCATTTTTATAATTTTTTTTTCTTACAGCGACATATAGAAAATAATGGATTATGGTTGAGGTTGGATGTATTGACGGGGGATGAGTGGTTGCATTTCTGAAGAGTTTGCTTGAGGTGTTGAATATTTCTTGAATTATGCGTACTCTAAAAAGGAATTAGTGGTTGATGGAGGTTGTATTCATTGCCCATACAAGAAATGCAAAAATATGAAATATTTGTGTAGAGATGACATTTGTTGAAAAATAGATTCACAGAGGATTATGATTTTTGGATCTATCATGGGGAGAATTTCTCTAATTTTGAGTAGGGACGGATCCAGGGGAGGGCAAGCAAGGGGCCCAAGCCCCTCCTAAAATCCTTTTAGTATCATATATGGTAATAAATTGACATGAAATGTCTGATAGCTTAGCAGTAAGTTCTCCTTTGTTAAAAGCGAGCTAGCGCGGGTTCGAGTCACATGTCTCACAACTCCCATTTGGGAAGACAAATGTGGAATATGGGTAAAGGGCCTATTCCATTTAACAAGTTGCTATATTTTCTTATCAGAAAACGTCTTCAACGATTGTTTCTAGTCAAACAATCAGCTCAATATATGGCATTGCATGCATCTAATGTGGCAGAAGATGGGAAAATGTCCCATCCTTCACATAGTCAAGCTTGGATACATTTTGACCGTATACATCCTTCATTCGCTGCAAATCCCAAAAATGTACGGCTAGGTCTATGATGGTTTTACTCCATTCAGTTTATAAACTTTTTGCAATTTAATTTCTAATTTGTCCATTGTGTAAATTTCTAGGAATTTTTTGTCAAAGGAATTATTATTTTTTAAAAAAACTATTAAATTTATCTTAGAAATTACTCCTAAATTAAGAATTTTTTGAAATAATTTTTGGGTATGGAACATAGGCTGTGTTGAGGTTTTGAAAAAAGCATCATAATTTTGGACAGCCTTAAACATTAAACACAAAGAAGCTTGCGTTTTGACAAAGTGTAAGAGCCGGTTGACTAGACGGGATGGAGCCATAAAGCGATCCCGTTTTGGTGTCGCCCGAACACTAAGGTCACCTTCCGCCTGTGAATTATTCTTTTTCTCTCCCTCTCTCCTTACCTCCCATTTGTGCAGCTAGTTACATCCGCTATCTTCCCCACTCTCTCTCAAACTCTCTTTCGTCTCTCTCCCAAACTCTCTTCCGTCTCTTTCTAACGCACTTTTATTCTCTCCTTTTGAAATAACAACTGTCACCACCCTCTTAGTCATTGCTGCTGCCTTTTTGTTCGTCGAAGCTGCCACCACTCTTTGGTTGCAGCCAATCGGCGAGCAGTGCAGCGGAGGAGTCCCCTAGTTGCGATAACCCGAGATATCTCTCTCAATTTTACGTTCATGCTGGATCTGGTCATCCATTCATACATCTGTACGCGCTCCTTTATTCTCATTCTCTGCGTTTTGTACATCTTATCTTTACTTCTATTACGCTAGTTCTTATTTTGCTTTCCTCATTAATTTATTTTTTTCTTTTTCAGGATCTAATTCAAGAGATTTTAAAGCACTTATGGAAAAGAAGTGCCCTCAATTTGTCATACTCACTCTATTTAAATATATCAAACTCTTCCATTTTATATTTATTGTCTTTTATTTTTTATTCATTTACTTGAATTTTTGTGGCTATTGTAGAGCACGGAAGAACAATAACCTTGACGACTATAGATTGGGAGGTCCTAGTTTCACTTGTTTTCTTCTTCTCACGAAATTTTTGGTTGTTTATGTACATTTAAATGAAATTTTTACAATTTAGGGTTTGAATCAATTCCTATCCCGCCCAAAATTGAAGTGTATAATATATGTCTAGTGTGATAATTGATATGCATCCTTTATAATTTATTGGAGAATGTACTGTGAAATGGTTTTATTTTGTGGATTGCATTTCAATGCAGGTAGGGCCTAGAACATCTAAGAAGAACTGCCATGCTGCTTCTGGTACCTTACTAGAGCATTTTTTGGCTCTTGTTTAATTAATGATGGTTGTGATATTTATCAAGTGTTTGTTGTTAGATTATTAACATGAAAATATTATAAAATTAGAGATTAAGCATACAATAAGACAAACTCTAATTTAATTATAACATAATAATACATAGGATCTTGAACTAATTATCTCCTACTAATTATTAAAGTTTCAAAAGACATACCCGGTGAGTACATGTTGTATGCCTCGGGTTTTTCCTTTTGCTCACTTATTGAGAAGATAGGTTCTCTCTCTATCCCTCCTTTCTTACTGTCATTGTGTGATGGGAATACACGATGTATTTTTTAGGTGAGAGAGAACCTTTCTTCATGCTCTATTTATACACCCCGATCAGGTATTATCGGATTATCCGATCATAAAGTCAAGTGGTACTTTGTTATCCTCATAATGACAAGTATCTGTTCAGTTACTTTTAAAACTTGCCAATAATTTTCTCAAATTAATACTTGAAAAAACAGTTTTCTAATTGTACTTAGTATTATGTGTGTCAGAGAGTTACTTTTATATTTGTGGTTTTGTTGTTCATTTCTTTTTCCTTCTAATCCTGTTTTCGTATGTTGTAGCTCATGCAAATGCGTTGAAGCTGAGCTGTGAAATTCTCTAGTTCTTTTATATTGGGTATTTAACCATGTACAAGTTTAAAGCTTGAAATGTGTTTCTTATGGAGAAAATAAAATGGTCTTTTTACACTTTTCTGCGGTGAGATTTTACGAACTAGTTGTGTTTATATGCAGAACCAGTGTGTGAACACCCATATTTGACCCACAAATCTTTTACTGAAATTGGATTTCAAACATGTTAGAACTTAAGATTAATGAGATGATTTGATCTTAGGTTAAAGCATAGTGAGAATTAAATTTAGTAGAATTAATGTATTTTGGCAATTTAAACCTATATGTATTTGAATACTAGGGTTAATGAGAAGATTTAATCTTAGGGTAAAATATATATCAAGGTTTATTAAACTAAAATATGTTTTATTTCATTGCTTTGGCATTTAATTTATGTTTAACCCAATTATATTGAGATGATTTATTTTTGGGTTAAGGGTAGGTTTAGGGGCCCAAGTTAATAGATTCTCCAGAGTTTAATTAGCCCACAAACACTTTACTTGCAGACTAATTTTGATCTTAGGTTGTGATTCCTGTGATGCCATGTCAAGAACTACATGGGCTTTGAATCCGGTTGCCGGGGTACGTAGGTGGTCTCTAGTGGTGGAGACTCAAGCCCAAATATTTTTATTTTCCTTTTTGTTCTGAACCTTCTTCTTCTACCCCTCCAATTCAATTTTGTTATTTTTATGTGATTTGTCTCCACACTTGCACACTTGCACAAGGCACACTTGTCTTTTACAATTGCACAATGTTTCGACCCAACACGGATGGGTGCCAAACACCTTCCCATCCGTGATGAACCCCCGATCCCATGTCTTTGTTTCGCCATGACCATATTGCCTAAAGGACTCATTTGAAAATTTTTCCTAAGTTTTGTCCTTAATAAAATTTGGATGGTGACTCAAATGACATGGGATTGACCCGAGGAAGAAAGTGAAGAGGAATAGGTGAATAGGCCCAAGTGATTTTGGGTCGAGTATTCACAGTTTTGCGACTCCACTAGGGAAGTAATGGGTTCAAGGGACTTTGTGCAATTGTTGAATATTGTGTCCTTTTTATTTGTCATCATAAGTGCATTGCATTCATGATGATTGATGTGAAGCTTCCACCGTAAGAGGGCGAGGGAATCCAAGTCCACCACGATGCTTTGTTTAAGCTATGGCGGCTTGAGTGAACCCGTTTCTCGATGCTTAGCAATGATGTTGATTAATGGGCCTTGGACCTCACGTGATATCTATTATCACATGTGAGTAGGTCAACCAATTCCCTAACGGCAATCTCTAGCCCCCTAACCAGCTGCATACCTTGAACATCCCATGCATATTGAATCAATAAGTGGTATGTGCATTTTTTACGTGATTATTATTGTGAATTCGTGTATGTGTAAATAGGGTGTTGTTATTTCGCTAAAATAGAAAAATCAATAAAAATATATAGGGAAGTGTATAGTAAAGAAAAATCCAAGTGTTTGTAAATAGGGTGTTTACTAGACTCATCAATTCACACTACGCAATATAGCGGGACCACCGTACTACTTCTGCATAAGGTGTTATATTGAGTAGTGTGAATGGTGAATCTAATAAACAAACCCTAGGGGAGTAAGTATACACGTTCGAACTGATATCAGATTTTCCGGTGTTGTCTCCCAGTCGTCACATATTGTCACGCCCCGTCAATAGGTCACCGGCCAGGTGCCTTGCACATCACTCAGCATGCCACAGGGCACCCAAAAGCCTACATCAAATGATGGGCAGAAGCTTGCCCGACGGGCAGAAACGCTTAATGCGCAACAAACATCAAGACGGGCAGCATGGAATGAATTACGAAGTAGAACACACAACAACAAGCTTATATTTACATAATTCATGTACATTATAAGTAGGACACTACATGTGTTTTATGTCTATTCTTCTCATGTACACAAAATCTAGGTAAAGTCAGAATTGGCTAAGTACCCATCTTCTAACCAAACGTGTCCCTCGAGCCTTCCCTCACCAAGCTGATCAACTCTTTGCCCTGAAAAAAAGGGAGTGGAAAAAGGGGGGTGAGTCCACGACTCAATATGCAGGTGGTCATACAAGGCATTAGCAAAGACACATATAAGCGGCACATAGCATCCAATAACCAAACATCTCAGGTCGCCGTGATCAGCCCACGGGTAAGCTATAGTGGAGTTGTACCAAGCCTACCTGCATGGTCTAGTAGCCCTGCCATTTATGTGTTACTTCTTAGCCCACAGCCCCACGTACGAGGCATAACCGATTGGCCACCAGAACCATACACGGTGCTAAGCACAACACCACCATCATCTCAATAGGCCGAGCAGCCTAGGTGCACTGCAAGGTCCATCATCTCATACCATCTTATGTAATGTCATGATGCAAATGGGATGCATGGAATGCACAGCCCGAATATCGGACTCGTCTCAAGCCAAGGCATATCATTAAACATCTCAACATCTCAATTGCACTATAGGTTCCATCTCAATAGGAAATTGGATCATCCACCAAGCCAATAAGCATCACAACCATCACACAAGTATGCAACCAAACTAACACAAATTTAGGCCTCACTAGGCCCTTCCCCTTCCTTTGGTGCTCCTGGGTTTCTAGCACCTGCCACACACAAATAGTCATCAATAAAAGACATAGCAACATAAAGCATCAAGTAGGAAATCACACAAGTTAGCCTACACACCCACTGGCCAAGTTAGGCCAATCGGTTGGCACCAATGCGTGCATTGGCGCACCAACCCTAGCCATTTGCCCTAACCTAGTGCATTAGCACACTTATTTGAGCACTTGTTAGACCTAAAAGCTATCAGGTTGCCTTGTCCAGGCTTATCGGGCACTGGAAGGACCAATTGGCACCAGTAGGAGTAATTTTGCGCACCAGGCGCACAAATTGGCCTCCTGCGGGCCAATTGTGCCTCAACTTCACCAATCAACGCCCCCAACCTGAAATACTATTCTTCCACATGCCAGCATCCAATGACAAGGTCACATATTCCACACAAAATCAAATTGGTGCATTGTCCAAGTCAACAACACACTAGGCAAGCTAGTTGGCACCAAAACATGCTTGAATCTGAACCGAACTACTTACCCATCTTCTTTTGTGTGTGAAAGTCTTGGGAAACTATGAGAATGGCTTAGTCCTTCTCTTCTGATTCTTACCCACGCTTTTGACACAAATGAGGGGTGAGACACTTGCTTGGGCAGATTAGGTTAAGGCAAGTAGGTGACTAAGCAGCCACTTGTTGCCTTGGTACCAAAATCTGCCACCTTGCCCAAGCAGCTGCCACCTCGTGCTTACTTTCTAACCAGCAGCACCAAGCCCACTTGTCGTTAGTTAGCCCACACTAAACCCTCACTTAGTTTCCCAACCACTTACCACACACGCTAATCCACGATTAAGACTAATCACTCGTTAATTAATCCAACCGTGCCAATGGCTAGCCAATTGGAACCAAAGGTTAGCCAACTGAAGCCAACTAAAACCAAGTCTCATCCTGTGACACCCCGGGGGTTTATGAGGGTGGGAAGTGTACGCCGATGCCGGGATGAGCATGGACAAGGAGCGGCTTCTGGCAGGCTTCTAGACGGAGGGGCACAGGAATGAACCGATTCCTACCGGAATAGGAGAGATCCTGAGACTGTGTAGGGATGGGGCTGCACAGTTAGAGTGATTTCGAGGTTGTACAGGTATGGGACTGTACAATTGAGAGTAGCTTAAATGGTTTGATGGGTACTAACTATATCAACAAGGTGCACCTACCTTTTCGGTGCTCATTCTAGAAAAACTCCAAAGTTAAACGTGCTTGACTTGGAGCAATTCTAGGATGGGTGACCTCCTGGGAAGTTTTCCCCCGAAACGTGCGAGTGAGGACAAAGCATGTTGGAAAGGTCCCGTGTTGGTCTGTAGTGACAGTCGACAAGCCGGGACGTTGAAGTTGGTAGCGGAGCTCCAGGACTCCTCTAGTATGGTGCAGGGTTCGGGGACGAACCTAGCGGAAGCTGGTGGGCCTGTGACACCCCGGGGTCTATGAGAGCGGGAAGTGTACGCCGATGTCGGGATGAGCATGGACAAGGAGCGGCTTCTAGCAGGCTTCTAGACGGAGGGGCACAGGAATGAACCGATTCCTACCGGAATAGGAGAGATCCTGAGACTGTGTAGGGATGGGGCTGCACAGTTAGAGCGATTTCGAGGTTGTACAGGTATGGGACTGTACAATTGAGAGTAGCTTAAATGGTTTGATGGGTACTAACTATATCAACAAGGTGCACCTACCTTTTCGGTGCTCATTCTAGAAAAAACTCCAAAGTTAAACGTGCTTGACTTGGAGCAATTCTAGGATGGGTGACCTCCTGGGAAGTTTTCCCCGGAAACGTGCGAGTGAGGACAAAGCATGTTGGAAAGGTCCCGTGTTGGTCTGTAGTGCCAGTCGACAAGCCGGGACGTTGAACATCCCAGCACCTTTCCTCATCAAGTAAACACTTTCAGCCTTGATTATACGGGTTATCACATCATCTCCACCTTATATAAAATTAGTCCTCGAATTTACCTGTAAATAGGTGCGGATACTTGTCCATCATTTCTTTCTCGGACTCCTAAGTAACCTCCTGTCCTGAAGGGTCTTCCCGCAAAACCTTCACAGAAGCAACATCCATGTTACGGAGTCTGCGCACCTACCTATCAACTATCATAATTGGCTGTGTTTTATAAGTCAATTCCTCACCCAACTAAATCTCCTGTGTTGTTAAAACATGTGAGGGATTCGACAAATATTTCCTTAGCATCGACACATGAAACACCGGGTGTATCTGTGACAAATTCGGTGGCAATGCAAGACGATACGCCACTAGTCCGATCTTCTCAAGTATCTTAAATGGACCCAGATATCGGGGACTTAATTTGCCCTTTCTTCCAAATCGTAACACTCCTTTTGTGGGTGACACTTTAAGAAGAAAAACCATGTCCCCAACCGAGAATTCTAACTCCCGTCTTCTATTGTCTGCATAGGACTTTTGCCTACTCTGGGTAGCAACCAAATTCTCATGGGCAATCTTTACCTTCTCGGTTGTTAGTTCCACAACTTCAGGTTCAAGTAATTTCATGACCCCAACTTCATCCTAGCAGACCGGTGTCCGACATTTTCGGCCATATAACACCTCTTATGGGGCCATACCAATACTAGATTGGTAGCTGTTATTATAGGCAAACTCAACTAGTGATAGGTATTTATTCCAACTGTCCCGGTAACTTAGCACACAAGCCCTTAGCATATCCTCCATAATTTGTATCACCCGTTCACTTTTCCCATCGGTTTGATGGTGGAATGCTGTGCTCAAATCAAGTTGGGTTCCCATGGCTTCCTCGCAGCTTCGCCAAAATCTTGACGTGAATTGCGGGCCTCGATCAGAAATTATAGAAACCGGGACGCCATCCATGTAATCTCACAATTCCATCAATATAAACTTGAGCTAGCTTGGCAAAATTATAAGTAGTCTTCACCGGTATGAAGTGAGCAGACTTACTCAATCTGTCCACAATCACCCAAATGGAATCGAATCCACCAGCTATCCGCAGCAATCCACTAACAAAGTCCATGGTCACTCTTTCCCACTTCCATTCCGGGATAGATAAGGGCTGAAGTAACCCTAGTGGTTTTTGGTGCTCTCCCTTCACTTGCTGACATATCAAACACTTAGAGACATAATCAGCCACATCCCGCTTCATGTTGTTCCACCAATAGTGTGTTTTCAGATCACGATACATCTTGGTGGAACCTGGGTGCAGTGTATATCGGGTTTGGTGGGCTTCGTTCAGAAGTTTGTTGTGAAGATTTCCGACATCAAGAACATACATCCTTGTGCTAAACCACAGAATACCATCATCTATAACTGCAAATCCAACTAGTTCCCCTCGACACGCGTTTTCCTTCCATGATTTTGTTTCCGCATCATCACTCTGAGCCTTAGCAATTTCTTCATTTAGAACGGGACGCGCTTGGTAGTGTGCTAACAATGCTCCCGATTCTGCTACCGCACATTGCAGGCCTTGATCCAACAACTCATGCCATGCCCCAACCGAGGGCCTTCTGACCACATGAAGATGCGCCAAACTACCAACAGATTTCTGGCTCAAAGCATCAGCCACAACATTTGCTTTTCCGGGGTGGTACTTAATAACACAGTCATAATCCTTGAGCAATTCCACCCATCTCCGTCGCCTCAAGTTTAGATCCCGCTGCTCCATTATATACTTCAAGCTTTTATGATCTGTGTAAATCTCACAAGGCTCTCTATACAAATAATGCCTCCAGATTTTCAAAGCAAACACCACTACTGCCATTTCAAGATCATGCACCGGGTAATTCTCCTCATTCTTCTTGAGTTTCTGGGATGCATAAGCAATCACCCTGCCATCCTGCATCAAAACACAGTCCAAACCAACCCTCGATGCATCACAATATACGATATACACTCCATCCTCCTTAGGTAGTGCAAGTGTTGGTGCGGTGGTTAACCTGTGTTTCAGCTCCTAGAAGCTAGCTTCACAAGCATCAGTCTACACAAATTGTTTCTTCTTTTGGATCAGTCCACACAATGGTGCAGCAATAGAGGAAAAGCCTTCAACAAATCGACGATAACATCCTGCCAGCCCAAGGAAACTTCGTACTTCCGTCACATTGGTTGGCTTCGGCCACTTAACGATTGCTTCCACTTTCTGCGGGTCTACTTCAATACCCTCAGCTGATATAACATGGCCCAAGAATGATACCTTCTCTAACCAGAACTCACATTTAGAAAATTTTACAAACAATTTCTCCTCCCGTAAAATTTGCAGCACAATCCTCAGGTGTTCTTCATGTTCCTCTTTGGTTTTAGAGTATACAAGCACATCATCGATAAATACAATCACGAACTTATCAAGGTACTGCTTGAATACTCGGTTCATCAAGTCCATGAATGTTGCTGGTGCGTTGGTCAAACCAAACGGCATCACCAAAAATTGATAATGCCCGTACTGTGTCCGGAAAGCTGTTATTCGCACATCCTCCACCTTAATTCTCAACTGATGATAACCGGACCTCAAATCAATCTTTGAGAAATATCTTGCCCCCTCCAACTGATCAAACATGTCGTCAATACGAGGCAATGGGTACTTGTTCCAGACTATCAGTTTGTTCAATTGCTGATAATCGACACACATTCTCATCGAGCCATCTTTCTTCTTAACAAACAGAACCAAAACTCCCCACGGGGACACACTAGGCCTGATAAATCCCTTGTCCAAAAAATCCTACAGCTGAGTTTTCAACTCCCGCAATTCAGTAGGGGCCATCCGATAGGGTGTAATTGACACGGGTTCTGCCCCGGGCACAAGCTCAATGCCAAACTCAATCTCGCGTTTCGGTGGTAATCTCGGCAAGTCATCAGGAAATACATCAAGAAATTCATTAACAGTAGGAACTTGATCAATTGAAATTTTCGTCTCACCTACACTTTGCACCGATGCCAAATACAAGTTGTCCGTTTGTCGGGCCATCCGAGCTGCCTTCACTGCAGAGATTATTTGGGGTTGAGAGGAAACAAACTTCCCCTGAAAGATGAATTTTGCCTCCTTAATGGGCTGAAACTTCACCCTTTTGTTTTCACAATCAACATGGGCACCATACCGAGACAGCAAATCCATACCCAAAATCACTTCAAAATCTGCCATCGGTAGCAACAACAGATCTGCCGGCAAGTGATGATCCATCACTCAAATATCACAACCCCGATATACTCTTTCCACTTAGACACGCTCATCAAGAGACGTGTACATAGCCAGCGGACTTCCAAGATTAGTAGGTACTTCCTCGAAATACTTAGCAAAATGAGAGTTAACAAAGGAGTGCGTACACCCCGTATCAATTAAACACAAGGCAGGGCACAAATTAACTTTTAATATACCTATCACAATAGTGTTGGAGGCTTTTGCACCCTCCTGAGTCAAGCTAAACACCCTTGCCTGCCCCTGGCCTGGTTGGTAGCTGCTGCCCCTACTTACGGCTCCACGACCAGCACCTCCCTTGCCTCGAAAAGAAGATTGGCTATCAGCCCGTTGGGTCCTTGGTGGTGGTGATGCTACACTAGATGCCATGGATGATTGCCCAATGGAGCAATCTTGAGCTATATATCCCGTCTGCCCACACATATAACATATATTTTGTCCCACTAGACACTCCTGTGATATATGTCCATACTTGCCACACTTAAAACACAAACTGTTGGTCCTCATTTTTACACCTTGAGCACCCTGGAATTGGCTGGCTACAGGTCTCATCGAGCTCCCACCAAAGCTTGAGGCACCGTAACTAGGACAACCCCTGAATCGGGCCCTAGGTGAATTAACCCACAATCCTGTCTTCCCACGCCCTCAAAATTGGCTTGAACCAGTAGAAAAACCTTGTTGGCTTTGCGTGAAATCTTGCCTTGCCCTCTTGACAGTTGCCTCAGCTCTTTCTGCTTGGGTTTTTGCTTCAATTGCCCGAGCTTTGTCAACTGCTTCAGCATAGAAGCTGAACAGAATGGCCACTAAAGAGTTATGTATGTAACCCTTCAGCCCACCAATGAACCTTTCGATCTTCCTCCGCTCATCAGGAATGATATGCAAGGCATACTTGGACAGGTTTACGAACTTGGATTCATATTCTCCAGCTGTCATGTCCCCTTTCCTTAAGAGTTCAAATTCTGCCGCCTTCTGATCCATAATGCTCTCAGGTAGGAATCGTTCAAGAAACATGGCACGGAACTCAGTCCAAGTGCACGGAGCAGCATCAGGCATCTTCTCACTCATTTTGGATTCGCATTAAATATTAGCTTCATCCCCCTTTAGTCGAAAAGCAGCAAGAGCAACTGCTCAATGATCAGTACATTCCATCACTTGGCAACACTTCCACACATCAGCTAAAAATCGTTGTGGGTCTTCATTTTTAGCCCCAAAAATTTTAGTGGATCGAGTTTTATGAATGTCACCAAGGGAGATTCCCCACTGTGATCTCGAAGTACCGGGTCCTCTCTTCTTTTTCGGTCAGCAGCAAACATCTCGGCCATATTCTCAACTGCCCTATTAACACCATGCAAACCAGCCTTCAGCACCTCCACAGGCATCTCTTGCGAGGCATCTGAATACTCTGCTTCGCTAGGCAACTCATCACTAGCATCCCCCGGGACATAAGTCTCATCAGCCACATCCTCGGCATCCTGAACGGATTGCACATCCGGGGCAGCAACATCAGTAAGCACTTCCTTTCCCAACTTCCTTTTTATCGGCTTACCTGCATAAAAAGTACAAGAGAACCAACACATAAAAGTTAGCTCTCACCATCCCACTGTCTCCATTGATGGGTAATAGCCATTAGCACCACTACTAAACCTAGGCCCCTTAGCATCAATTAAACCATGCTCCGCTACCATAACGGTCACGCCACGTCAATACGTGACCGGCCAGGTGCCTTGCACATCACTCAGCACGCCACAGGGCACCCAAAGGCCTACATCAAACGATGGGCAGAAGCTTGCCCGACAGGCATAAACGCTTAATGCACAGCAAACTTCAAGACGAGCAGTATGGAATGAATTACGAAGTTGAACACACAACAATAAGCTTATATTTACATAATTCATGTACATTATAAGTAGAGCACTACATGTTTTTTATGCCAATTTTTCTCATTTACACAAAATCTAGGTTAAGTCAGATTTGGCTAAGTACCCATCATCTAACAAAACGTGTCCCTCGAGCCTTCCCTCACCAAGTTGATCAACTCTTTGCCCTGAAACAAAGGGAGTGGAAAAAGGGGGGTGAGTTCACGACTCAATAAGCAGGTGGTCATACAAGGCATTAGCAAAGACACATATAAGCGGCATATAGCATCTAATAACAAAACATCTCAGGTCCCCGTGATCAGCCCACAGGTAAGCTATCGTGGAGTTGTACCAAGCCTACCTGCACGGTCTGGTAGCCTTGCCAATATGTGTTACTTCTTAGCCCACAGCCCCACGTATGAGGCATAACTGCTTGGCCACCAGAACCATACACGGCGCTAAGCAAAACACCACCATCATCTCAATAGGCTGAGCAGCCTAGGTGCACTGCAAGGTCCATCATCTCATACCATCTTATGTAATGTCTTGATGCTAATGGGATGCATAGAATGCACAGCCCGAATATCGAACTCGTCTCATGCCAAGGCATATCATTAAACATCTCAACATCTCATTGCACCATAGGTGCCATCTCAATAAGAAATTGGATCATCCACCAAGCAAATAAGCATAACAGCCATCACACAAGTATGCAACCAAACTTACACAAATTTAGGCCTCACTAGACCCTTACCCTTCCTTTGGTGCTCCTGGGTTTCTAGCACCTGCCACACACAAATAGCCATCAAGAAAAGACATAGCAACATAATGCATCAAGTAGGAACTTACACAAGTTAGCCTACACACCCACTGGCCAAGTTAGGCCAATCGGTTGGCACCAATGCGTGCATTGGCGCATCAACCCTAGCCATTTGCCCTAACCTAGTGCATTAGCACACTTATTTCAGCATTTGTTAGACCTAAAAGCCATCAGGTTTCCCTGTCCAGGCCTATCAGGCACTGGAAGGACCAATTGGCACTAGTAGGAGTAATTTTGCGCACCAGGCGTACCAATTGGCCTCCTGCGGGATAATTGTGCCTCAACTTCACCAACCAACGCTCCCAACCTGAAATACTATTCTTCCACATGCCAGATCCAATGAAAGGTCACATATTCCACACAAAGTCAATTTGGTGCACTGTCCAAGTCAACAACACACTAGGCAAGCTAGTTGGCACCAAAACATGCTTGAATCTGAACCCAGCTACTTACCCCTCTTCTTTTGTGTGTGAAATTCTTAAGAAACCTTGAGAATGGCTTAGTCCTTCTCTCTTGAGTCTTCACCACATTTTTGACACAAATGAGGGTTGAAACACTTGCTTGGGCAGATTAGGCTAAGGCAAGCAGATGACTAAGCAGCCACTTATTGCCTTGGCACCAAAATCTGCCACCTTGCCCAAGCAGCTTCCACCTCATGCTTACTTTCTAACCAGCAGCACCAAGCCAACTTGTCCTTAGTTAGCCCACACTAATCCCTCACTTAGTTTCCTAACCACTTAACACACACGCTAATTCATGATTAAGACTAATTACTCGTTAATTATTCCAACCGTGCCAATGGCTAGCCAATTGGAACCAAAGGTTAGCCAACTAAAGCCAACTAAAACCAAGTCTCATCCCAGCACCTTTCCTCATCAAGTAAACACTTTCAGCCTCGATTATACGGGTTATCACACATATGTTCAGTCGGTCTACCTTGTCTTAGGGAATTCACATTCGCGTACATTTGGCATTGCATCACATGTTTTCCAAAGCCTAGAACACAAATTCGAGATAAGGGGTCTCATTTTTTTTCAATTTTCAACCCTTTTGAACCCGAGTCTTCATAAGATATATATTTTGGGAGAATAAGGAAATTGGTTTTTTGTGGATGTATCCCATCACGCCTTCCAACCATTTTCAAATGCTTTGGAAGAAAACAGAATTTGAGTCTAGGATCCCTGATGACCATGAACTTTATCACTAGAATTGGACCCTTAGGAGACTATGGGTGAATAATGACTTAGTTGGAAGAGGATGATGGGGATATTAGGAATAGTGGGTATGTTACAAGGCAATGACCCTAGTGGAAAAGGAGATGGTGAAGACATTGGAAGTCGTGGAGGTATCCTGAGGCGAAAGGTGGGTGGAAGGCAGAGATAGTGACGAAGCATCAGCTCAAGACATCGAGATGACTTTTGGCCTTCTCGTGAGAGGAGATGTAAGCACCAATATTTATGGCAGAAGAGGTAAGATGAGATAACCTGATTGGGCCTTCCTCAAGAACACTGATCCAAGCCCTGGTTTTTACTTGTGAACCGAGTTGATAATCCAAGATGAAGAGCCAAACTGACAAAACCAAGTTGATGAGCTGAGTCGGTAAGCCGAGTTGATGAAATGGGTTAGAAGACCAAGGAAAGTAGCCAGGTCGAGCTGTCAAGTTGGGATGCCGAGTTAGGAAGCCAGGGAACCGGGGTGTGAAGCTTAGACTTGTTGATGAGGCTTATGCATACAAGCTAAGACAAACTAAGGGGGCCTTCTCATGAGAAGAAATGTAAATCCTAGTTTTGGGGAAGAGCCAAGAAGAGATGGGAAGCTGAGAGAAGAACCATACAATGAGGGACCGAGCTAACAAATTGAGCTGGTGAGAAAAGCTGAGGTATCGAACACGAGACATTGCCATAGAGTCTTCCCAAGTGAACAAGGTGCGAGCTCCAACAATTGGAAAACAATGAAGGTGGTGGCGAGAATGATGTCGCGGACACAATAAGAAGACAATGGAGAAGGTTAGGAGATGACAGTGAAGTTGACAATGGAGATGATGCATTCTAAAGGGGTGAACAAGAAGTGCAAGTGGGGGTCAACCTGGGATCATGGACCGAATTTCTAAATACGGATAGAATGATGACCAAGAATGGGGAAAAGCCATATAATTGCTCTTTAGAGTCTAGGAGTTGAATCCAATCAAAAAGGGAAATAGTTAAATTCTGTGTCCAACAATCAATAGTGTCATTGTTTGTACTCTGATTTTCCACAATAAAACTTTGATTTCCTTATTTTCTGTGTATATGCGGTAGAATGTGCACGACTTCATGACATTCCATTGGATCAATCCAGGGGACTATAAAATGAACTACGAAGACCTGATTCTGTGAATGTAATCCCAAACACCTACCTTAACCCACTTCCCAAACACTTGTTAACACAGACCCTCGAACATATACCCGCACTGGCCTTCAAACACATACCCATATTGACACCTACCTGGCCCAGTCTCTATGTTAAACCCACAACGCCACCATGGACACTTGTCTAGAGAAAGTACTTCCAAAAAATGATGAATCTGGCTTCCGAGTGAATCATGTCTAAGTTGCACCTACTTAAAGAAGATGTCACCCTCCTCAAAAATAAAAAAAATAAAGAGAAAGAAAAAAATAAAAAAAAATAAAAAAAGAGGAGAAAAGTGAGGAAAAGAAGTGCCTTTGGTGCCCAAATGTTGATTCGTTATCCATCATTAGAAACTGGGAAAAGAGGAAGAAATCGTAATGAAGAAGACAAGTGTTTCCCTGCTACCTTTAACTTCCCACCAAATACCATTTTACCAAGTACCCACTATCCTCAGCCTTCCACAAAATACTATCATCACAAACCCGAAACCACATCCACAGATACGTAGGTAATCTGGCAACGGGCCTGGTCTATAAATTATGGTTCCCAGATTGAGTCAATAGAAAGATTGGGGTTGTTATCACATAAACATGTCACACTGTTGATTATATTTGGGCCTCTTCCGTAATCATAAGGCCTCTCTTTTCGACTTGTACTTCATTGTCAATCGAGTCCGCCTCTCCCAAGGAGATTCACTGTGAATTTGGTCATCAATTATCATGCATCTCCAATGGTCTCTCAATAGCACTCTGGGTTCCCACTAACCTTCATTGAAATCGATAGTCTACCTCTCCATTAGTCAACCAGGTATACCTAGCCCGAGTGGTCCTGATCTTGCCCAAAGCTTTATGATCCCAATATTCCATGTCTATGGTTGCTACTCCCACAAAGAAAAAAAAAAGAAAAAAGAGGGGAAAGAAGGGAAAACAGAAAAAAAGCCTGCTAGGTTGAAAACCCGAGAGGGCGGCCTAGGCAAAAGTTAAGGCCAAAATAAAAATGGGATAGCAACCAATGACAATAAAGAGACACCCATATGCTACTTCACATTGCTCCATCAATTCTCAAAGCAAAGATTGCTCATCAAAGATAGACCACTCGGTTGACCGTGTCATCATCAATAAACGGGGTATAGAAGCATCTAGGAATATCGCCTCCACCTATTTTTGAAGGGATATTCACTCACTCCTCCATCTTACCTTGACTAGACAATCCTACATCCATCCAAACCTTTCAATAAGGAATGTCCATCATTGGGGTCCTAGATAAAATTTGGGGTGAATGGGTTCATAGTCATTGGGGATCTTTTTCTTTGGGGTTTTAGAGTTCCTGATGGGATAATTCACTTTTTGTCAAGTTGCTTAACTTTCACCTTGGCTCAAACGATTTTTCAAATGCTCATGCATCATATTAAGGAGGCACTTGCACCCAAACACGTCATAATTGGCGCATGCATTCGAAAGAAAGGGGAACAAAAGCAATGAACACGTCATGATACATTTGCATTCGAGGAGAAAAGAGAGAGAGAGGAAAAGGAAAAACATGCTATGGCACTTACACGTATAAATTAGGGACATCCCCATGCATTGAAAAGACAAACACATTGTAGACATGCTCATGCATCACATACATGTAGACCAGGGATTCCTTGATAAGGCAGGCTTGACCGAGTGTAAATGATCAACAAAAGTGACAACACCATAAATTCATCAGTTGATGTAGACTTACATCTCCTGGGGTTAACAACTGGAGAGGGCATGGCATGCCCGAATCTTTAGATGACTTTGACTGCAAAAAAAAACGGGCATGCCATGCCCTCACCTGAGGTATAGACATTATGGTTACCCATAGACTCTAGAGACACGGCCGCTCTCAGCTTTTGGATCAATTTTGGGCGTTTTCAAATAGATGTAAGGCCCAATTTTTATGAATAGATGCAAGGGGCACGCTACCCCACCTTGATTGGTTGATTTGCATGGGCATGGTGGGCCTGATTATCTGACTAGGACTAAAAGATGTGGATCAAATGTTTTTTCACGGGCTGGGATGCCCAAGATAATCCTAAGCCAGGGGCTCACTAAACTCCATCTATGATAAGATACTAGGGGCATCCCCTCCACTTTTGGTTTGTATGTCTCAAGGGGCACAACACCCACACCATTTCCTTTAAATTCAGTAGATAGAGGCATGGGATCCAGGCAACCCGACCATGAGGAAACACTCTTCTCAAACCTGTTAGATTATGAGGGGACCAGAAATACCAGGATAACCAAGACACATCCAACCCAAACCTGAGAATGTGAGGAACCCGAAAATGAGGTGACCAGACCATGAGGTGACACCCGAGAGATTTGAGACACCTATAGGTGAGAGAGTCTAGTCAAAAGCCAAAGACCCATTCTTTGCAAACCCGAGAGACGAAGAACCCGGTCAAGAGAGAATCCAGCTAAAAGCCGATAACCCAGTCTTCGCACCTTGAGAGATGAGGGAATCCAGCCAAAGCCAACGACCCGGTTCTTGCAAATCTCGAGATAAACCTGAGGGAATCTAGTAAAATCACATGAGAGAAAAGCCAGAGAGGAGTCCAGACATGAGGGATCCAGACTTAGAAGAACCTAGTAAAACCGAATGAGAGAGAAGCCAGAGAGGAATCTAGATAAAAGAGATCCAGACCTAGAAGAATCCAGTCAGAAGAGAGATGAGAGAGAAACCAGAGGTGAGCCAACCAAAAGCCGGGACCTAGCTCCCGCAAACAGAGAGATGAGAGAGACCAGACTTGAGAGAAAAACAAATGTGAGGGAAACCAGAAGCCGAGGACCCGGTTCTCGCAATCTTGAGATGATTAAGCATAGAAAACAAGACATGAGAGAACATCCAAAGAGGAGTGAACCCAACCATGAGGGATCCAGACATGAGGAAAATCAGTAAGCCAAGAGCCCAGCCCTTGCAAAACCTGAGATGAGCCAACCTTGAGACATACAAGTTAGAAGCTGGGACCCCAATTCTCGCAAACCTTGAGATGAGAAAACTAGAAAAAAGCGGAATTCCCGGTATTCGCAAAACTTCAGGATGAGATGATTCCCAGAATAAGATGTTGAGTATCCAGTTGACAAAGAAGAGATGATTCTTTGTCAACAACCCGACAAATGAGTTGATGCTATCGCCCCGGGATGAAATGATTCTCAAGTCAAAACCAAGTTGACAAAGATGAGATGATTCTTTGTCGACAACCTGATAGATGAGATGATTCTATCACCAGATGATTCCCGAGAACCTAGGATGAGATGATTCCCACAGACCGAGGGTCAGTCCCTCAAACTTTCAGCATGAGATAATTCCCAAAGTGGAGCATGGGATGCTCCAGCCCTTGGCACACATCACACACATCTACCATTCAAATTTGGTTGTTCCTTTCTTACGTTGTTTCGTCCTTAGTTTCTAAGGACTCATCAACGAGGGGCATCTGTGAACACCCAAATTTGACCCACAAATCTTCTACTGAAATTGGATTTCAAACATGTTAGAACTTAAGATTAATGAGATGATTTGATCCTAGGTTAAAGCATAGTGAGAATTTAATTTAGTAGAATTAATGTATTTTGGCAATTTAATCCTATATGTATTTGAATACTAGGGTTAATGAGATGATTTAATCTTAGGGTAAAATATATATCAAGGTTTATTAAACTAAAATATGTTTTATTTCATTCCTTGGGCCTTTTATTTATGTTTAACCCAATTATATTGAGATGATTTATTTTTGGATTAAGGATAGGTTTACGGGGCCCAAGTTAATGGATTCTCCAGAGTTTAATTAGCCCACAAACACTTTACTTGCATACTAATTTTGGTTCTGATTTTCATAGGAAATCAGAACCAAATCACCGTTTAGTTGGTAAATGTGTTTTTGGTATGATTTTGCTTAAAATGGGTATTAATGTATAATCAATCAATTATGGAATGATTTAGTGGAGTAACAATCAAGTAATTGAGTGATTCTGGGTTGATTGGGGGTTGCTTACGTGGTAGGATCAAATCAGGGCTGAATTAGGGGGATTGGGGTCCGAAAATGGAAAGAACGGGTGACACAGGGATTGTCGGGCGGTCCTCTTACGACGACCGCCAGGTTCCGACGGACATCCACACATGACCGCCACAATGGCGGTCATCACTTCCCAGATTCGCCCAAATCTCTGATTTTGATTCTAATTTCAATCCTACGCGGTTTTAGACTAGATTTTCGGGCATAATCTACACCATTAAGCAGGTCCACGCCCCTAGACTTCCCAGAATAGTATAAATAGGACCCCTCACACACATTTCTGGGGATCAATCTCTGATTACACACACACCCCCCATAAGCTTTGTTTGCATGGAGAAACTCTACTTCTCCAGGCCTAGAAACACTCTTAAGACAGAAACTCTGGAGGAATCTCGTGGAAAAGAATCAAGAAGAAAGCCAGCAAGAGAAGATCAAGAGGGTGAAGCAACCAAAAGCAATCCAGGGCCAAGAAGGTGGGAAGTTTGAATAGAAGGACCTGATGCAAGCAGCCTTAGAAAATCATTCATATCTCGAGTTCTAGAAGTCGGATTGCCGTGATCCTTAACTCTCTGGAAAGATAAGAGGGAGAGCTACAACTTCACTGTTGAGACTAGAAGCTGGACCGGCCATTTTCATTATCTAAAATCCAGAAGAAGACGACTCATAGATTCTGTCCAACAACCGAGATAAGTGTTCTAACCCTCTTTGATTGCGCATTTTATTGATTGCTACTTTCAGGTTATTTGATGATTCTTGACTATGTGATTGCTGTTATGTCATGTCAAGAACTATGTGGGCTTTGAACCCCGGTTCCCAGGGTACGTAGGTGGTCTCTAGTGGTGGAGACTCAAACCCAAATATTTTTATTTTTCCTTTTTGTTCTGAACCTTCTTCTCCTACCCCTCTAATTCAATTTTGTTATTTTTATGTGATTTGTCTCCACACTTGCACACTTGCACAAGGCACACTTGTATTTTACAATTGCCTAAAGGAGTCATTTGAAGGGTTTTCCCAAGTTTTGTCCTTAATAAAATTTGGATGGCGACTCCAATGACATGGGATTGACCCGAGGAAGAAGGTGAAAAGGAATAGGTGAATATGCCCAAGTGATTTTTGGTCGGGTATTCACACAGTGTAGCAAGCTGTTACGATTAGAGAAGCTAAAGGATCTAGCAGGAAAGTAAGGATTGATTTTTAAGGGATGGATGGGTTGAGTTTTACTTTAACATTTAGTCATGTTTTTGTTTTGTTAATCTGTAAATTTCTCCTTCATGTAAATTTTTTAAGGAGATAGAACATTTATAAGTATTATCTTTAAAATTTATATAGTGTAATTTTATTGTGAATTCATTCAATAAAAAGTAACTTTTATTTTTATATTTCGTTTTTATCTAACACAAATTCAGAATTCATCACAGTATTAAAGATTGAAAATTAATTGTATTAATAATTAGTATCCACATTATTAAATAATATTTTGACAAAATATTGAAATCGTGGTCATCATTTCATGTTAAATTTTTTATATATATATATTGCTAAGACTTGCCACCATATCTCTTCATATTTGCTTCGCTCGGCAAAAAGAATAGCTAAATTTTGCAACGGATTTGAAAGGGTTTTGACACGGTTGTGACATAGTTTTGACGCAGAAAGTGCTCCGTATCAAAATTTTTTGGCAGGTTTAGTGTGGGGCTTGCTTGCTTTTTTTAGACGGATTTGCCTCAGCTTTTGCCTGTGGCAAATCCGTCTCAACTAATTAGCAACTCCACACAATTCCCATTTGCTACGGAGGTTTTTTCTACGAAAACGTCCCGTGTGTGAATACCCGACCCAAAATCACTTGGGCCTATTCACCTAATCCTTTCACCTTCTTCCTCGGATCAGTCCCATAACATTGGAGTCGCCACCCAAGTTTTATTAAGGACAAAACTTGGAAAAAACCATAATATGACTCCTTTAGGCTACATGGTCATGGCGAACCAAAGTTATGGGATCAGGGGTTCGTCACAGATGGGAAGGTGTTAGGCACCCATCCGTGTTGGGTCGAGACTATGTGCAATTATGAAATGCAAGTGTGCCTGGTGCAAGTGTGCATATGTGGAAAATAAAGAGAAGGGGGGAAGAAGAAGTTTTGGCATGCATCCCGTTGTAAGACCGAGATTACCTACGTACCCGAGTGATCAGGGTCAAAGCCAGGTAGTTCTAAACATGGCACAAATCGACCACTTACATCATCACAAGTATCAGCATATAATCAACAAAGACCAATCAAAAAAGAGAGTTTAGTGTTACCTCTTGTAGCACTCCTCTAGCTCCCTGCAATGGGTTGAGTTCTACACCCACCTTCTTGTCGTTTCTAAGCACTATGGTTGATTCTCTTCTTGACCTCTCCTTACTGGACCACTGCTAATGCCTCCCACTGAAATCCTCCAGTGTTTCTGCCTAAAGAATGTATTTCTAGGCTTGGAGAAATAGAGTTTCTCCAAGCACTCAAGGCGTATATGTGTGTATGTGAGAAAAGTGTGTGATCCTCTGAAGTTTGTGTGAAGGATCCTATTTATAGTGCTATGGGAAGTCTAGGGGCGTGGACCTGCTTAATGGTGAAGATTCTGCTCAAAAATCTGGTCCAAAACCGCGTAGGATCGAATTAGAAACAAAATCGGCGAAAATCGGAGATTCTGAGCACCTAAACCGGCGGTCATCCTTTGGACCACTAGTGTCGGCGGTCATGTGGGGTCAGCACCTGGCGGTCGTCGCGAGATGACCGCCGGTCACCCCGCGTGTCACTCGTTCTTTCCTCTTTCGACCTCTAATCCCCCTAATTCAGCCCTAATTTGATCCTACCGCGTAATCAACCCAGAATCACTCAATTACTTGATTATCACTCCCCCTAAATCATTCCATAACAGATTGATTACACCTTGATACCTATTTCATTCTAAATCATACCAAAAACAACATTTCTACATAAATGATGATTTAGCTTTGATTTTCCACGAAAATCAGAGCTAAAATTATCTTGCAAGAAATGTGTTAATGGGCTGGGTAAACTCTGGAAAATCCATTTACTTGGACCCTTAAACCCATTCCTAACCCAAAAACAAATCATCTCAATATACTTGGGTTAAAAACAACTAAAAGAGCCCAAGCAATGAAATGAAATGTATTTTAATGTAAATAAACCTTATTATTAGATCATCTCATTAATCCTAAGGTTTAGATGCA
Organism: Turnera subulata; assembly: GCA_028386065.3. Taxonomy (NCBI): domain Eukaryota; kingdom Viridiplantae; phylum Streptophyta; class Magnoliopsida; order Malpighiales; family Passifloraceae; genus Turnera; species Turnera subulata. The sequence continues at coordinate 27,469 of JAKUCV010007755.1, read as the reverse complement.
CAATAGTTTAGATTACCAAAATACAATAATTCTACTAAATCCAATTCTTATTATACCTTAACTTAAAATCAGATCATCTCACTAACCTCAAGTTAAGCATGTTTGGAATATAATTTTAGTAAAATATTCGTGGGTCAAATTTGGGTGTTCACACCGTAGCAGTCTTGTGTCTCAGCATCAGAATTACATAAATATCCATAATCTCAACCCCAAACCACCTTTCAATCCCACCCATTGGGATGGAACCCATAACCCCTTAGAACCCAATCAAAGGAAGATGCCACTACACTACAAGTTGACAAATTGGACTATTATTCTTTAAATATCATTAATATTTACTATCATAAATGTTTATTATCCAATCCATATATACCTACATGTATTACATATTACCAAATATATGATATTCATATGGCAGGTTTAAATTTTATATTTTGCTAAAGCATTGAAACATGTGCGGTAAATATTATTTTGTCATTTGCAGCATGTAAATATTTGAATATAATATTTAAATTTTTTATAAATGTAGGTATCATATTATCGTCAAAACTATATATATTTTCCTTATATTTTTAGTTATATTAATGCTTAGTTGTTATTTAAATTTAAATTTTAGAAATTAAGGTAGTAGGTTATTGAATGATAAATACTAAGTTTCTTTTCCTTTAGCCATGATAGTAGGTAACTAATTTAACGTTTAAGAAAAAATAACTACATTAAGTAACTGTTCTTGACAATTCTCTAAGCTATTTTCGCTGACATTCTTTAAAAAGTTAATGCCGTATCTACAAGACGAAGCATCGTTAAAAAAAAGTTTTAAACATAATATATTTCCTCAATTTTCTAAATCATTTCAAACAATAAAAAATACAACCCAAACTAAAAAATGTTCGCACCCGGACTCAAACCTGGGTGGCCTTGGTCAGGGGCGGATCTAGAAATAAAATTTTGGGGGGCCAAATCATAATACCATCTGGAATAATAGGGACCTAAAAGTATTTTGGGAGTTAATTGTAAAACTATCCAGAATAATAGGGACTAAAAATTATTTTTTAGGAGCTAAATCGTAAAACTATCTAGAATAATAAGGACTAAATTGTATTGTGTAAGAAAACATTTGGAAAAGAAGTGCAAAATCACAATTCATGGGTTGAACCCTTGAACTCAAGTGGACTAAACAACCTCATTACCACCAGACTACATATTAATTTATGAAATATTATTACCATAACGATATAAATCCAAATCCTAGGGCGGGCTTTTTATGAAATATTATTACCATAACGATATAAATCCAAATCCTAGGGCGGGCTTGGCCCCCTTTGCTCCCTCCTATATCCGCCCCTGGCCTTGCTGACCCAACGGCTTTCATGCCAATGCGACCAAATGGTATCAGGCCTTGCTTTCATGAAGTGTAGGGACATATAAGACAACGCGTGTATCTGTAGAAAAAAAAAATCAAGCATTCCTAGGCTTGAGCTTTTTTTTTTAAATCATAGTAGTATTAAACTATAAAACAAAGTCTTCACAGAATTATTCAGTTCAGTCTTTACATACAGGGAACATTAATACACTTACAATTCTATTGATTCTTAAGAATCATTGCTTGGTGTCAGTCCTATAAGATAAAATGTTACACATGAGTACATGACGCTCCTCTCTTCGAGCTTTCTATCACACTTTCTTCCCTACCTTCAACCTTTGTCCACTACTGCCATCCTCATTCCCTTCCTCCCTTCATATTATCTCATTTTGGTCTCGTTTAAACACACCCTACAAGCCAATACCACGGTGAATCTTCATAGCACTTCGTTGTAGATATGCAATAGACTTTTCTTCATCTTCCTGAGCATATCGACGACGGTAGCCACTTTCCTAAGCATGACTTCTTGTTGCTAAGCTAGTCATCAATAAGAATTTCTCTCCTATAGTGCTTCAAAACATTTGTGTTAGGGCCTCGAGCCTCAATAATATGTTAAAGAAATGGGCAACAATATATTCCTTTTATCTTTTGAGGACGATAGGGTGCCTATTATGATGGAGACACCCTATGGCTGGACGTCATCTGGTCTTTGAGAAGTGGCCTTGTCATAAAACCTCCAACAAATTGACTTCTCCTTTTCTAAATGTTGGGTCTAAATATATGTTCTTTGTCCTTGTCAACTCTCTAAGGAAAATGGTTGGGTCATTAGTAAGATGCTTTATTCATGCTTTGTCGTTGATATGACTAATGATATTAAGCTATTCTATAGTGGCATTCTTCGTTTGAGGGTGCTATTTAATGTCCACTTGCCTTTGATTCTAGTTTCTATTGCTCCAAAACTTTTGGGCAATGTTCTTAGGTCCCCTTTATATATGAAAAGATGTCTAACTTTTGCTTCAACTGTGGTCACCTTGATCATCGTGAGAAGGCCCGTAAGTTGCCTCTTCTTCCTCCTTGTTCCCTTTGTCTCGAGGCAGATTTGGCCTCTAAATGAAAATTGAAGCCGGTTTTGCGAAATGGATGTTCTCCAAGATTGATTGGTCCTTTAGGCAAGTCTGAGGTCATTACGGTCTTGGCAGTGAAGAAAGTGTCAGTACGGCTCTAGCACCGGATTCTGGTGATGAGGCACTACAAGCTCACACGCCGTCTTCGAAAGTGGACCTTACTGTTTCAAAGCAAAAGCTGGAAAGTTATGGCGGCAATCATCTAGATTTTGTTATGCACGAATCGTTCGTGCTGCCAACCTGATCAACAGTTTGATTAATGGTCATAATCTAGCTTTGGATAATCTGTCTACTGTTAATCATGACGCCCATTATTCTCCATATGATCTTCCTTTAGTGGATATTCGTTCCATCAATTTTTGACTCTCCTACGATAGTCGCCTTTGTATTGCATCATTATTCGATCCTTGGTGAACTTATTACTTATTAGTGGCATCTTACCTGGCATCACATGGGCCCCACAATCGGATACCCCTTCTACGAGTTAGCATACAAACCCAGCCTCATGTAAACCCCATTTTGCTTTTAAAAGATATAGGCCCAATGATTCTGGCCCAAACTCTTCTAAACAGACTGGATTCGATTCTCATGACTGTGCTGATTTGTCCTTCATGATTGAGTATACTCTGGACTATTTTAGGAATCACCCATCTACTACCCTACCTAGACCTTTTTTGATATAAATGATGTTGGTATTATTAAAGCCAGTCATAAAAAACATAACTGCTGCGAAATACACATCAGATACAGCAAGGACTGGGTTAAGAACCCAAGGAAGGGAATCACATCATAGTTAGTTACATAACACTGATCTTACAACCAACTCCATGTAAAGGTACTAAATGGAATAGGTTTTGTAGAATACTAGTACACAAACAACGTGGTGCCAGTGATCATATTATATAGACTCAATGTACAAGTGATGATAGATACAAGTAGAGATAACCACTGATAGGGTAATCATAGTATAGGTAATCCTAAACACAACGATAAGCACTAGCAATACAGGTAACATCATTATCCTTTGACAATAAGATTAGCGCAACCCTAACTACTCGATATACTTTAACACCCCCTTCAAACTCAACCGGGTAGAGAAGTGAGGTTGAGTTTGTTGCGCAACTGCTAATAACGAGCAAGTGATAATGGTTTGGTCAATACATCTGCAAGCTGACCAGAACTTGAAACAAAACGAACATCAATGTCCTTTCGTTGCACCTGTTCCCGAAGAAAATGATAATCTAGTGCAACGTGTTTTGTTCGTGTGTTTTGCACCGGATTATGGCTAAGAAAAATGGCTCCCAAATTTTCACACCATAAAACCGGCGTGGAAGTACGAATTCCTAGTTCAGTGAGGAGGCCATTAATCCAGAGTAGCTCGGCTGCTCCATCTGCCAAAGCCTTGTATTCAGCCTCAGTAGAAGAACGTGCCACCGCGCACTGCTTACGAGAAGCCCATGAAACTAGATTGCCACCCAAATAAACCAGGTAACCAACTGTGGAGCGTCGATCATCCTGATCTCCGCCCCATTCCGCATCAGTAAAAACATCCAGCGCCATGAATTGCACTCGTTGAAGCTGTAGCCTGTTTTGAGTAGTAGACTTGAGGTAACGTAAAATACGTTTCACAATAGTGAAGTGATCAGTGGTTGGTTTGTGCATGTAACGACTCACCTTACCGACAGCATAACTGATGTCCGGGCGTGTAATCACCAAATACTGCAGTAACCCGACAATTTGTCTATACTCCGTAGGATCCATCAACACAGTCCCACCATCCTTTGTAAGCGTGGAAGAAGTTGTTGCAGGGGTATGCACAAGCTTGCAGTCACTTATACCTGTACGTTTTAGCAGATCGGTAACATACTTTTTCTGGGTTAGAAGAAACCCCTCTGTTGTACGAGAAACTTCAATGCCTAGGAAATAACTGATGCTGCCTAAATCACACAGCGAAAACTCTTTACCAAGACAACTAATAAAGTGAGACACATATGCAGAATCATTGCATGTTACTAAGATGTCATCAACGTAGACAAGTAAATAGATAATCTTGCCACCCTTCCTGTAAATCAATAGCGATGGATCAGAACGAGAGGCCACAAAACCAGATGACAAGAAAAAGGAACTGAGGCGAGCATACCACGCCCTCGGAGCCTGCTTAGGTCCATAAAGAGACTTGTGTAGTTTACAGACAAAAGTTGGATGATCACTGTCGACATACCCCTGTGGTTGGCGCATGTAACCATTCAAAAATGCATTACGCACATCTAACTGCCTTATCCCCCAACCACGAGACAGTGCATAAGTGAGGATGATTCTGATGGTTGTTGGTTTCACAACCGGGCTGAAAGTCTCAGCATAGTCAATGCTCGCCCGTTGATGAAACTCCTATGCAACCAATCGCACTTTGTAGCGCTCAATACTCCCATTAGAGTGCTTTTTGATCCTGTAAACCCATTTACAGCCCACCAAGTTCATAGATTCCTGATACGGGACAAGAGACCACGTGCCATTACGAACCAAAGTATTAATCTCTTCATCCATGGCTTGTCGCCACTCCTGATATTTAGTAGCCTCTGTGAATGACGTGGGCTCAACAGTAGGTGATGGAGAAGAGAGAACAAGATAATTAGAGGGGAAAAACCTATCTGGTTTGTTCCTTTGACGCACTGGACGTGGAGGGGGAGGAAGAGTAGACAAAATAGAAGGCAAAGAAGGAGAGTCAGTGTGTGGCTGGAAGGTGCACGATATAGGACGTGGGGGAGAAGAGGGTCCTGGGGGGCAAGAAAAACTAGGAGGAGAGGACTCAGAAATCGTGTTTGGTTCAGCCGGTTGAGGAGAAGAGAAAGAATTTGGCTTGGAGGAGGACACTGGAGTGGGTGCCATAAACGAAAAGAAGACACTGAGTGGAACAAAGACCCAATAATCCTTGTTTGAGCTGCCAACAACACTTGGAGATGCAAAATGCTTGAAAGGATAAATATGTTCTAGAAATGTGACATGGTGTGCAATATAAAGCCGTTTTGTAGTAAAATCCAAACATCTATACCCTGAATGCAATGAACTATAACCTAAAAATACACACGGTGCAGACCGAAAATCAGTATTATGATGATTATATGGACGCAAAAAGGGATAACAAAGACTCCCAAAAACTCTGAGAAAACAATAATCGGGTAGTTGCAGAAAAAAGGTTTCATGTGGTGACTTATACTTTAATATTCGAGTGGGCATGCGATTAATAAGATACACGGCAGTATCGAATGCAAAATGCTAGTACTTTAATAGAACATTGGCAGCCGCAAGTAAAGTTAAACCTGTCTCAACTATGTGACGATGACGTCGCTCAATGCTCCCATTTTGTTCATGTGTATGAGGACACATGACACGATGTTGGATTCCAACAGATTGAAAATAATTATGTAATTTACGATACTCTCCCCCCAATCAGATTGAACAACACGCATACGAGCATTAAAACGTCGTTCAGCTTGTTTTTAAAAAAGTTGGAAAACATCAAAAACATCAGACTTATGCTTAATTGGATAAAACCAAATGAACTTACTGTAATTATCAAGAAAAATTACATAAAAACGATGAGAATCAATGCTCTCGACCGGGGCTGGACCCCATACATCAGTGAACACTAATTCTAGAGGAGAAGAAGACTTAGTTCCATGCAACGGAAGATGTTGGCATGTGGACTTCCCTAACGGACAAGCTAAACATGAATCTGAAAAATGCTTTTTATTATGCTGAATCGACAAAGCAAAAGATGAAATGATACGTTGTTGGACCGCCAAGTGAGGATGCCCGAGCCTCTGATGCCACACTTGGGGGGATGCACGAATGGAAAAAGCAACTGGACTGGAAAAACAAGCTTGCAGGACTGATGAAGAAAGACGTGCAGAGGGAAAAGTATATAGGGCATGACTAGTTGGACCAGAAAGAAGCATGTTCTTGGTGGCTCGATCCTTGACACAAAAAAAGGAAGGATGAAACTCAAAATAAACATCATTGTCTCTCGTAAATTGCTGAACAGATAATAAAGACCTTGTAATACCAGGTACATGCAAAATATTATGATGGAGAAGAGATTTTATGGGTGTAACAAGAGAGCTAGTGCCAATACCAATTATGGGGAGTTGGTTGCCATTGGCAACTTCCAAGGATTCACCTCCGTAGTAATCATCATATTGAGAGAAATGACTCGGATCAGATGTCACATGGTGACTTGCACCCGTATCAGAGAACCAGTTGGCAGGAGAATACTGATGAGTGGAAACTATCTGTGCAGAAGGACCAGAGGATTGATACTTTGGCAACTGATAGCAGGTATGAACAGTATGACCAGGTTTGTTGCCGAATTGGCAACGAACACCACCACGATCAAAAACACCATAGCCAGAATTCCATTGAGAACGCTGATCAGGTGGCCCACGATAATGACCTCTTCCGCCACGGCCACGACCGCGACCACCACGGCCACTCCCAGTCTCACGGTTAGGAGCACGCTGCACCACCTGTGCAGTTGGAGAGGCCGAATTGGATGTGTCAAGCTTAAGATCTGGCACGACAACAGTAGTCTTTTCACTAGCATCAAGATGAAGGGTCTTAATGGGATCACCAATCATGAACTCATGATTTATGAGGATACTCTGCAACTCAGAGAATGGAATAGGCTCGGATCGAGCAGTGAGAGTAGTAGCAAAAGCTTTCAAACTTGGCTTGAGACCACGAACAATATGGATATTAAAATCAAAAAAAGAAAGTGGTTTACCAGAGGCAGTAAGTTCATCTGATAACCTCTTACCACGATTCATATAGCGCATCACAGTTTCATCAGACTGCTGCTCAAGCTGCTGAAGCGCCATATGAATGGCCATAATGCGAGTGTTGTTAGTAGATGCTAAAGAAGATTCCAGCGCATCCCATGCTTCCTGCAATGTCTGCTTATTGATGACAATCGGGAAGACATCAAGAGACAGAGAAGAATTAATCGCACTCAAAATGGATTTGTCTTGCTGACGCCACCTCTGATAAGCCGGATTCACCTAAGCAGTACCATCATTTGCTAAAAGCAAGGATGGAGGACAGGGAAAAGTCCCATCAACATAGCCAAGCACTCCTTGCCCTTCAAGAAAGGGTTCAATCTGGGCTCTCCAAAACACATAGTTTGTTTCAGTTGACTTGACTGAAACATAATGATGTGCATGCTACAATGATTGGATCTGCTCTAAAACTGGTTGATTTTGTGTTTGAGAGAGAACCTTTTTGGAGTTGGAACCAGATACTTTGGAAGTAGGAGACTCACTACCAGTAGTTATATTTGGTTGTGAAGCAGGTGGCTCTGCTACCATAAAGATACTAAATGGAATAGGTTTTGTAGAATACTAGCACATAAACAATATGGTGCCAGTGATCATATTATATAGACTCAATGTACAAGTGATGATAGATACAAGTAGAGATAACCACTGATAGGGTAATCATAGTGTAGGTAATCCTAAACACAACGATAAGAACTAGCAATACAGGTAACATCATTATCCTTTGACAATAAGATTAGCACAACCCTAACTACTCGATATACTCTAACACCCTGCCAATCTCTAATACTATCAGCACAAGATAGTAAATCCCAGTAGTTATAAGGAAACGCAGGTTGCTTTACTTTAATCCAAGACACATACCTGATCATAATAACATCAACACTCGTCCCCAACCAACACCCACCCATTGGAAAACCTTCTTGTTCCTACTAAGCCATATACTCCATAAGGTGGTGTAACCAATGATCTTCCAAGATGATCTAGCCTTGACCAAACAAGCCAACTCGTACCATTGCAAGAACAACTCTGCAATTGTCCTTAGCGTGCACCACTTCACACCCCACCAGCAGCAAATCTTGTTCCATAAACACCATAGTGCTCTACAATGCAGAAATAAATGGTCACGAGTCTCAATCACCTCCATACAGAAAGAGCACATTGAGTCCTCAATGGCGATGATGATGCGAAGCAGGAGGGTAGCTTTTGTGGCAATCCGCGATTGGAGAGCCAACCAAACAAAACATTCTACCTTAGGGGGAGCTAGACCAAGCCAAACATTTGCTAACAAAAGTGGAGCTTGAGATGCCGGGAAAAAGGTTGCGTAGCCATCCTTACGTGTATACGATCCATCTTTGCTCCTGATCCATTGCCAAGAATCCATCCTTCCTTCCCAGATTCGAACTCTAGCAAGTTGATCAATAATAGCCTGCACATCTTTGAATTCCCAAAAAAAAGGTCTGCACCAACACACATTAACTGTCCTGTACCCATCAACCACTCTAATAGCCTCATTAACCACTATATCCTGATCAGTTGTAGCTGCAAAAAGTCGAGGGAAAGATGTCTTTAGAACCTCATTATTTCAACCAACGGTCGTGCTAAAACTTCCACCTCCTTCCATCTCCCACACACAATCTAAATTAACTATCCAAACCCGAGTTGGCATCACAATCAAGACCAGAAATTACCATTCTCCTCCACGTCCCAGAAATTTGATGATTGAAAAAAGCAGGCCGAGAATCTGAGTCACTTCGATAAAAATTATTAAGTAGACCGCACCAATCTGGGGCAAAAGAATCAGATAAATCATCCAAACCCGGGTTGGCATCACAATCAAGACCAGAAATTACCATTCTCCTCCACGTCCTAGAAATTTGATGATTGAAAAAAGCAGGCCGAGAATCTGAGTCACTTCGATAAAAATTATTAACTAGACCGCACCAATCCGGGGCAAAGGAATCAGATAAATCATAATTCAAGTACCTCCACATCCATTTGAAGAGTAGACAACGATTCTTCAGAAGGATCAATTAAATTCCCAAGCCCCCTGCCTCCTTTGGTCGAGCAATTTTAGTCCATGCCACCATAAACATCTTCCTTTTGTCATCGTCCCCACTCTAAAGTTTCTTTACAAAGCAACAAGTTTATTTGCAACACACACTGAAATCTGGTATATGGAAAGGTAATAGACAGGTAGATTACCTAACACCGCCTTAATCAACACAACCCTGCCACCCAAAGATAAAAAATTACCTTTCCATGTTGCTAGACGACTCTTAATTTGGTTTAGGACTGGTTCCCAAGATTTGACTTTCCTCATATTGGCACCGATTGGCAGACCCAAATACAACAGAGGTAGTTTCTCCACCCGACTTGACACATTTTCAGCAATTGCAGCAATACGGGACTCCGGGATGCTTATACCCACGAAAGTGCTCTTGTAGAAGTTGATGTGTAAGCCGGACAATCCTTCAAAACACCGGAGGCACCTTTTCAACTCCATGATCGATTCAAGGTCATCCGAAACTATGAAAAATGTGTCATCTGCGAACTGCATCACAAATGGCACTGGATGATTAAGAGATAACTCCTTAATAATTCCACACGAGACAGCCTGCTTTGATAGCACCGTGAGCCCGTCAGCCACTAGGTTGAACAAGAAGGAAGATAAAGGATCCCCTTGCTTAAGGCCCTTATATATTCTGAATTCTATCGGCGAGCCATTAATTAGGACGTTAAGCTTAGAACTGACCAAACAATTCCAAATCCATAATCTCCATCATTCCCAAAGCCCATAACCTTCAAAACTTCCATGAGGAACTCCCATGACACCGAATCATACGCTTTTTGGAAATCAATTTTCCAAAGCACTGCCTTTTTCCCGACTTCTTAATTAAGTGAATAATTTCTGAAACCATGAAGACGTAGTCCAAACTGAATCTCCCTTCTATGAAGGCAAATTGATTGTTGCTGATCATCGATGGCATGACAGACTTGAGGCCCTTAGCTAAAACTTTGGCCACGATCTTATACACTCCATGAATCAAGCTGATCGGGCGAAATTCATCAAAGGATGCAGCATCCGACTTCTTTGGGATAAGTGTGAGGAATGAGTAATTAACTCCATTAGGAAGAGAACCTTATTGAGCGTTCTCCAGTTCCACACCCTCTTTGGTAACGAGATCGGCCATCATATGTTTTAGTTCACCCTCAGAGTCGCCTCCTTCCAAACCCAGAATCCTATCCACTTCCAATGTTTTCCCAACCTCTACTGCCTTCAATGCCTCCTGAGATAGAACATCCTCACAGGCGATTGCTCTCTTGTTTTCGGCCACTATATCCACATCTTGTGTGGAACTATCCCCAAACCATAGGGATTTAATGTAACGCCCCAAACTTTTAATTATTTTTATTGATAAAAATATTGAAGTTTTTTTTCCAACTTTATCTTCATAGAAATTATTATTATTATTATTATTATTATTATTATTATTATTATTATTATTATTATTATTATTATTATTATTATTATTATTATTATTATTATTATTATTTTGGAATTTTTGGCTAAGGAATCTAATTTTCTTTATCGTTGATGATTAATTACCTAAAAGCTTTATTGGGTTTTTTTAAAATTAGATTTTAATGTTTACAAATTAATTGGTTAAGCGAAGTTTACAGAATCAACTAAATGGGGAGGCTTGCATACGTGGAACATTGTTGTCTAGTTTAATAAAAAAAAAAAACACTATGTGATTTTGGCTAGTGAGAACCGTAAAACAAATAGTTTTGGGTGTTTTGACCAAAGGAGCAAAGTCATGTTGACTGGGCATTGGAAAAAATTGGTCAAAACGACATACATGGGTATACAACGTCTTTTTGGCATTTGGGTTCCTGTGGGATTGAGGGTTTGCAAAACACATTCAAACCCACTTTTCTTTTTTTCTCATTCTTTTCTTTTTTTCCCAGCGGCGTTCACACCCCCACCCTCTCTTTTTAGTTTTACTCTTCCTTTCCTAATTGTTTCCTCTCATCCATACCTCTCTCTCTCAATTTCTCTAGCTTCACTCACTCTCTCTATTTCTGCAACTTAGACTGTTGCCAAGAAATCATTGTTGCCTCCTTCCCTCATTTTTCTTTCCTCTTTGATGTCGAGCGGTGACATATTTGGGTTTTGATTTTAGAAGCCTTGTGCTTCTCGTTGAGTAGCATGGAGGACTCACCATCATTCCGGTTGTTGATGGTGGCGGGCTTGACGGCACAGTAGCCGCTTGTTGTGTTGATAACGGCCGAGTTTCTTGTGGACTGTGGATAATGGCAAGTTTGTACTTTGAATTTTTGGTTCGGGTCTTGCGGTTACCGACCCTGGTAAGTGTTCCGACAATCCTGGTTTGTGAATCCCAAATTATATTACTGTTGAGATAAATGTTCGGTTAGGTGTTCATTAGTGTACACATTCTTGCTGAAAATTTAATTTATCATTGGTTATTATATTGGAACTTGACAACGAGTAAAATAATAGGCTGGATTTTGGTAAACAAGGTCTATTCCTTACTTGGTTGGGCTAAACTTTAATTGTGGTTTGGTTATTAATGCTCCATCAAATATGTTGGTTTTGTGTCAGGTCTTGATTACTTTTTGGGTTGGTCAAAAGATTAAATGGATGCTTTGGGTTGAATCTATCCTAACCATGCACTGGGAAGGATTGTTGGGCTTTACAATTGTTTATTTAAAATTTGGTTTCTTAAATGTTTTTCCAGAATCGTTATGTATTTCGTTTTGAGACTTTTAAGACCAAGCTTGAATTAGAAAATAGTGCTTCATTTCAAAAGGACAATTGGAATAGCATGTTAGTGGCGTTGGTTTATAAAAATGATTTTAAATCATAGAAAGGGGATTTTACTAAGATAAACAAGGTTGGACCCTTACTATTCTGGAAACGTTCCTAGTCATTGTCTTACGCATATATTTCTATATATAAAATCCATACATATCATGTTATGTCTCTACTTTCTTCACGTGATATATGTGTATGTTTAGGCACTAGTGACACATTAGGAGCGACTGGGTTTGAACTTAAGATATGATCAGACTGTTGGTTGCTAGATGTTCCTTATGGCTCAGGTGAGGACTTATAAATTTCGATATGCGGTTACTGTCTGCGGTACTCGGGTTCTTGTCTTGTTGGTTGTTGTGATAACTTGCTTGGCTGTAGACTGTGTTGTTTGCCTCCATGTTTGTTGATATGTTACCGATGAACTATGATTTGCTCTATGTGATGTCTTGGTGGCTTGTGATATACTTTGGACATATGCTGGTGCAGGGTGTTGTTAGGCCTCAGGCCTTGTTGTGATAAATATGATCATGGTGCACAATGTCGGTACAGGTTAGTGCCAGGTTTAATGATTCAAGATAAAACTTGATGTAGATCACTACATTAATCGTTGTTATGCAATGCTGCTAGTCTACCCGGTGACCTGTGCGGGATTTTGGTTTGTTAGAGGGTATGATGTGCGGTAAATGCGGGCTGCCCTGTGAGCATGTGCGGTATTGCCGGCTCTGTGGATACTATGATTGTATTGGCCGAGTCCCGGGTCAGATGATCAGCATGCATAGTAGCGGGGGCCCAATGACTTAATAAAACAGATAATTAACTAGATGTTGGTCAGTCACCTTGGTGATGTGTTTGCTGCCTTTCTCTTGAGTTTGGTGTATTCGCAGTTGATTTGTTTCTATATACTGCGGTTTATTTGTTTATGGTGAGACAGTGGTTGGTCTCACCCCCTCACAGTCTATTACAGGTTAACTGCTCATTGAGAAGTGGTACATATCAGCAGGTGGTAGTGTTATCCTCTCGTCGGGTTGGATCCATAGAGTGCATTATAGTCATGTTTCTTATGTATTTGTCTTCCGTTGCATATTCCTATTGTATTATTTATTGTATGATTAATTGATGATCATGTTGATGAAAACATATCCCGGGCAGAAGGACATTTTGGTCATTTTACATGTTATAATTATATAAAATGGAGAATTTGGGATACAGGCGTTTTATTTAATAGATCCTGTTGCAATGATCTTCTTCCTCCTCTTTATTCTAGAAGTTCTGGTCCTCCTTGCCCTCTCTAGAATTTGTGCAAATCTGTCCACTAACTCGCTAAGACTCATCCCCTTCACTTTGTATTTAGGTGTTGAAGAACCTGAGCAATCTTCAAAATTATCTTTTTCATTACATTCAAACATCGACATTCCACCTATAGGCATTGGTTGTAGGCCTCCATCAATTACATGAGTACCAGTGAGCTCCCTACAAAGGCCCAACTCCTTACCACCCCTATAACTTGGATTTTCATCAGAAGGGTCTACAGCCCTATAGAGACAAGGCTCATTGTTAGATTGAGAGTTTAATGTGCCCACCACCTAGCCGCTTTTATTGTACGAGGCAGCATGAAGACTCCCTGGTTGACGAAACATCCCATGTTTTGGAGAGTGCTGTTGGAATACATCGCCTCTAGCACCCGAACTCTCCCCGAGAGCCGAGCCACCAACCAATCTCTGACCAGCCGTTATTCTCCTGTCATGATTATGCTCTATTGCCACAGTCTTTCCTTTTTTGAGATTATGAATGGTCTCAAGGATTCCAAAGGGATCCTTAAAGGCGTCATCTACCTTCAGCTTCGATGCACTACTTGATTTCCTATCCCTATCCGCCACATCCCTTTTGGTTGTCATCGAGCATGGCACCACGCTAGTGACTCTCAGATCGTCATCAGCTTGAATGCAATTGTCTATGAAATCAACTGGTGAGCATGATTCGGCTTCGCACACATAAACATCATAAGGCTTCTTATCGATCATGGTCTTAAATCGCTGTGAATAGGAGACTTATATGAGGTTAGAATTTGAATACGCGCAACCTGCAGATCATTGCTGCTATCTAGACTGTTTAATAACTTAACAAACATTCCAAATCTGATAGCAACAAGCCTAAAGAACTCCTCACACCATACATGAGGAGGAACTCCACACACATTCAACCAACAAGACCGTTTGGTTGCACAGTCGCCTTCCTTCCACTCCCTGAACATAGTGAATAGATCCTCCTTCCACTTCTCCTTTGAATTCACACACGCTAGCATAGCCTTATGAGATTGAGAAACCACTAAAACATAACTACCCCCCAGTGATTTGATTTGCACTACAGCACGAGGCATCGACATCAAGAGATTCGACGCCCTCTCAATTGGAATGCCATCTTTTACTATACCAAAAGCACAGCAAGACATACGTTCCAGACACTCCCGATTTGGAGAGTACACAATTGATGCACCTGATTCTTCAAAACTTTTGTCATTCATCCCATCCGTTAAGTCAAGTTTTGGCTCTCCCATTACCTGCTTAAATGAAATGCCTTTTCTAATCAAAGCCCCACCTCCCCTACCGGCATCCTTTGACTTACCGTCTCTAAGGAGACTACCAGGTGTCATCTGTCTCCTCCTCTCTCTGGCGATGTTAGCCCTAAGCACTCCGCATCCACCCATTCCTCTGTTAATCTTTGCCACCACCTCGTTAATCCTTCCTGCATTTTCAAATCTCACAAAAACGAAACGAACACCATTCCATCGAGGTTTAGTCGGAATGAATACGTCGATGACAATCCCCAATTTGGACATCTCTTTGAAAATGTCAGCTGCACCCCATTCCAACGGTAAGTTTTCCACATAAACCGTGACTGCCCGGGAGTTGTCCACCACTTTCTGAATATAATCCTGGACCACCTTGAAAAGTATAGAGGCCTTGGTCTGCTCTGATCTTCTGTAAGTCTCCGTCCCGACCCCAAAAATCTACCGTTCCTACTTGTCTTCCATCCTCCGTTACCCACGCCGTGCTAGAACTTCGACCACTGATGCCGTGAATTCTACATCTCCAATGGAACAGTAGAGAAAAAAAAAACTACTTAGTTGCTTCACTCAAAACACACTTTTTTTGAAAACGCGTGAGGCGCATTCAAATTTCACTCTGAATTCACTAGGATTCTGCTATTAATGGAGCAGTACCTAGTCCTTATTTCCGTGTTATCCAAAAAGGGGCTCAATTGTTTGTTATGGGTGCCGCGCACTGCTCATATCAGACATTTTAAATCCTCTCTCCACCGGGGAGTGCAGAATAAGACAGCATCTTCTTCCTCGTCCTCCACTCTCCTCTTACAAGTTTTGGTGCTAAGTTACAGAATCTATAGCTATCTACTTCTCCTTTAGCCGTATCTGTGTCACGGGGTCATTACCCTCTCCCCAAAAGGTCAACCTAGTGGGGTGTGCAGCACCCCTGTATATATGGCCCAAGACCTTCCCCTTCCTTTCCGATGTGGGATTCCGTCACATTCTCCCCCACCGAATCCGACGACGCCCTCGTCGTCGACCGGGCACCCTGCCTACTCCGTCCCCACGGAGCGCTTGGCGTGACATCGGAGTTGGGTCGGGTCGGCTCCGCTACCACTTATCACGGAGTCATTACCCTCTCCCCAAAAAGTCAACCTAGTGGGGTGTGCAGCACCCCTGTATATATGGCCCAAGACCTTCCCCTTCCTTTCCGATGTGGGATTCCGTCACAATCTGACTCTCATACCTTTGCCGCCAACACACTGCTGTCTAATTTTAAAATACTTTCCTAAATTGCTTTTATCTTTCCCTTGAAATAGTGTCCGTGAATCTTTTGGATTTGACCATACTATTTGAACTTTCCCTTTCTGGCACAGTGATTGATCCGGCATACCGAAGAATGGAGGATTCTGAGGACAACTGGGTAGATGGAATTGATTATGCACTTGATAACCAAATTATGATGGCGTAAGCCAAATTACCTCACTGGTTACGTGGAAACATGAGCCATCTTGTTATGTTCAGTTAACTTGTTTCCACTGAAGAAACTTTCAATTATATTACTAATAGAACACTCACATTCCGAATTGGGATTTCCCTTTTTCTCAACCTCAAATTGAGACCTCCTTTATTATCTTAAGAATCCAACATCAAGGAGTCTTGGTCGTTGACCAAAAAAATATCAGCATTAAAAAAGTGTTATGTTAAATATATAAACCTTGGAATAGCACACTCATAAGCCGAATTAGGATTCCCCTTTTTCTCAACCTCGAATTCAGACCTCCTTAATTATTTTAAGAATCCAAAATCAAGGAGTCTTTGGCGGTTGATTAAAAAAATGTCAGCATTATAACTACTAACGGGGTAACGTAAGCATGATGACCAATCCGGGATACGTAATCAAATTATATCATCCTTAAATTAAACCTGATCATCACCGGTGTTTAATTAAATGGGGAAATATAACGTTTCACTAAAATATAAAGTTATCGCAGAATCTGTTCTATGTTAATTAAATCTTTCTGCGTTTTGACGATAGATGAATAGCATGCATAAGATCATGAGAAATCTATCAAACCTAAGCGCTATGAAATCACCCCACAACCAAATAAATTCTGAGGAATCCAAGCAATACCACCAACTAAGGTTGGTTCTACTTCCTCGTCAATTCATCCCCATCATCTTTGTCATCCTCACTACCATCATCATCTCAATCTTCTTCTTCATCTTCTTCCTCAATGTTACAGAGTAGGATATCGAACGAACAAGGGAAAGAAGTGTTTGAAATTGAATATCTGGACAACCAGTTACATGAAGACATCCTTGATTTTGACGAAGATGAGACGGGGAATAGGTGATTCTTGATATCTGCCCCACTGTATCTCTCAGGTGTTCATATCAAGTGGGAAAATAACTACCTTTCGCGCCTAAAAAGGTTGAACTTCTTAGATTTTGTGGGAACCGATATGACCCCTCTTGACCAAATGAAAATTGGTTATTTCTACTGATTATCTATATCTTTACTTCTTTTCATTGTTTTTTCGTTTTGAATGATCACAAGATAGAGATTAGTGTCAATGGTATCTCTTATCTTCTTTTTTTCCCTGTGCTTTTAGCCTTTTACTTTTCCCTCCACCTGTCTGCCGGATGGGAAAGGGTGGTGTAACGAATTAAAGCATTACATTTGTCTAATATAACTGAATCATCTGATATATAAGCTCTGAAATTCTCGTGATCGAACCCAGATCGATGGGTTGAAATTTTCCTTCTCTGAATCAACTGACATCATTGTTGTTGAAATACTACCATCTATGACCTAATCATCCCATGGTAGTTGTTACCTTTCAGTGGACATATCGGACCACTTTTTGGCCCGCTTCTTGGATCCAAACCAATTTAAGCAAAGGACAGAGTTTATATCCTCGGTTGAAATGTCATTGAATATAAGTCACATTTAGGTCAAAAAACTTCAAACAGATCTGGACCTTGACTTCAATTTGGCACCAATATGATCCATACATCATGTCGATTGTCATCTTATTATTGAACAACAAAAGTAAACATACAGAAAGCAAGAGAAATTTTTTCCTTTTGAGACAAAAATGGAATAAAAAAGATTAATCAAGTGGAAAGAATAAGAAAGAAGCAGAATGGCGATTTAACTTCTGATTTGTTCTTCCTCTATTAATTAAAGAGAATAATGAAAAGCCTGGAAAGCACATCAAATTTAACATGTAACCCAAGTACGTTGGATTCATGATGTAAACTCATAGTACAACCAAGAATCAATGAAAAATGAAAGAATCGCATCCAAGAGATGAATCACTTAATTCGTCAACATTAATGAACATTACTTAAGGCTACTTCTGATCACGCCTACGGTCATTATTTGATCCAAGCAAGTCCTCCAACAATTTGTCATCCAAACACTCAAACTCTATAACTTGTTGTCCGCTAGAGGAAACCTCTTGTCCATAGTTCACAGGACGGGCAGCAGACACAGAAGAAGAGGACGAAGAGACAGACGAGGAAGAGCTAGGATTGTTGGATTCATATTCGTTAGGAAAGTTAAGAATGGCTAGATGACCCCGAAAGGCAAAAGCAGCCCTGTCATATGCCCTAGCCGCCTCCTCGGCTGTGTCAAATGTTCCCAGCCACCGCCTGGCCCCATTCCTTGTTGGGTCGCGTATCTCCGCTGCAAACTTGCCCCAGGGCCGCCGTCGAATCCCCCTGTATCCATGCTCCGTTCGTACCTTCTTTGTGCTCTTCCCTTGGTCTTGAGAAGATCCTTCCATTTTTTAACTGTAGGTGTGTGTTTTTTATGAGCGAAACAACAGGCGACGCATCTGAGCTTGAGTTTAAATTTGGAGGCAAAGTATTGACACTTCTAGGCTATACGGATATGTATTTATGCCTATAAATAGGTGGCTTGCTAAAAGGGTCTTATTTGACGGTTTGGAACTTTTATGTACCTGGTGGGAAACTTCTTTATGCTCCCTGTAGAGAGATATGCCTGGCTTGCTCCATTAATATTGTCCCATTGAAATTAAATCTTTGTCAAAAGATTGTGCTAAAAGTATAATGCTATATACTGTATTTTATTGCCACCACAATTACGTTCAATGCACGTGGGCCAAAAGCAAATGTATAATAGATGGTGGATGCTGAAGCTCCTGCGGTTTGAGGTACCGCGCAGTAGTTTCTAATATTCTGGTCCATTCCGTCTGCGCTGATTGATTTGCGTTTTGCAATATTAATTCCTTGCTTTGCATGGAACGATGAGCAAAGTGATAAGTTTCAGCAAATTAATCCACGATGTGGAAAACCACACGAATGTAATCGAAATTAAATCCATTGGTTATGTACTTTTCGCCTAAACTGAAGTGACATGACCTAATTTTAGTATGTGTGTGTAGTTGGTGGGTGGTGTTCAGTTCACGACTATATTGAGGGAGGCACAGCAAACTCGTCTCAACTTCATCTTACTTTCTGTAAACCCCTTTCTTCTTGTGAGATGGCATTTGATTTACGTAAATGTTTCTTCAATTTTTGTTTCCCTTGGGATTTGTCTTGCATAGGGCATACTTAAAAATGATGCTAAGAAGTCTATGCGAATTTTGGATCTTACTAGCTATTATTTGACAAGAAAAATGTTTATTATCATTATATAATCTTGAAGATGAGATTATTTTTTTTTAACATCCATAATATGTTAAAGGGTCAAGGTAAGTAATTTCAATGATCTTTGACAGATTATATGTGGGAAGAGTTTTGAAATTCTATTGGGATCTGTCACAGAACTTTTAGCGGAAAAGAGAGGTAAATACATATCTACGGTTTTACCGTGAAAAGCCACTACACTTGAACTTGATCAATTAATTCATAATCCATATAACCCTAATTGCCTGTTCAGGTACTCGGCTAATTAAGGCCTTGATTGTATGCAATTAGGCCAGCGGCAATCACGTAAGCAATAATTTGGGTTAGTCACCCCCATTAAGCCCATGTTTCCCCAAAGCGGGCCGATATAAACTCGTTTCATCGCAACCATTGCTTTTAGAAAGAAGCCCACCTTCCTCAACTCATGAGCTATCCAACTAGCTCCCTCCCCTGCCATACAAACAATTTCTAGATTCTAAATTTTAGTTTCCGCTGTTGCCCCTCGAGGAACATCAATCAATTGCCTTTGGTGGTGTATACAGTAATAAAAAATTAATAATATGTGAATTTTCTCACACATGCTTATGTCTTTTTGTTCTCATGGTCTCCAATTTTCTCAGTTCCTAATTTTCTGAACCACTTTGCTCGAAAAGTAGACCTGGCTCTGTTGCACCTATATAATAATATACATATGTATTATTATTATTATTATTATTAAATAGCTCACCTTTATGGTCTAAGTGAGCTCAACTTAAATATTAAATTTACAGCGCAGATTGTAAGATAAAAACTCATCTTGCATCAAAGAGCAAAATCTGCCCCCCGGTTATAGCAAAATCTTGATACAGAAATGAAGAGGCTTAATTAGTTACAGGGTTCCATTTTTCTCCACTTATATTAAATTTCGTGCTTAAAGAAAGCATTACATAGTAATATAGTAAATCTTCTCAGAAAAAAAAAAAGAGTAAATCTGAGCTCAACTTAATTGTACTTAACTTTTACATATTAAATGTAAACATCTGGAAAGCTTATTAGTTATTATTATAAAAAAAAAATTGACATCTGGAAAGTTCTACACGAATACCACCTGATACACACCCGTGCATAATTGTCCTTTGTGATCATCAAAGTGTCAAAATTCGTATTTGCTGACTCTACCCAAACTTTGATATACTTGAGGACAAACCTGCTTTGTCATATGTTTCTTTCAAAAATTGATGTCTCGTACATGTTGGGACAATCCTTTTGAATGACACATATTTTGATCAAACTACACAAAGCTGCTCCTCTTTAGACGACGGCCATGGTCCATTTTGATTGCCACGACCAAATTAAATAATATTCTAGGACTATCCGCTACTGGTAAAAGATCCTTTCTCTATATATAATTAGTTAATTTCATATATATATACCTATACGGGAGCGAACACTCAACACTACACATGCAGCTTCCCAGAAAGTGTGGATTCACAAAGACTTTGACTAAGATTTTGCCTAATGAGGAAGAGTATCAATTCAGAAATTGGTTGCTAGTATGTATCGTAATGCCTGAGGTCAAGATCACAGGCAAAGAAACAAATTAATGAAACGGAAGAAGAGATTTCCAGGAAAGTACTCAGGAGCATGGAAATGCTTTTTTTTAAAAAAAAAAATCCCTTCCCGAAGCCTTGAAAAGATTCAAAGCAATCTTTTTAATCCACATTATTGCTTGGTCACTGTGATTTTGTGCATGCATTTGGCCCCGGTACTTTTCTGTGTGACATGAGAAAACACCAAAGAAGATTCTCCCATCCCCACAAAAAGGCTGAACAGGATTATTCTTTTGGGTAGTTAATAGAGAGTCAACTTATTATGGGACAGCTTATGGCGTATTTTTTCATGCTTAACCTACTAGTAAAAACATGACCTCCTTGTTTGTGGATTCTATTGCTTTTGTTGAAAATGTTTATTTATAGTATACAACAGTACCACAAACTTTTGGAGACAGCAACGTCATTTGAGCACTTAAAAATTAACGACAAATGCGGTTTATGTTGTAGTATTAACATAACAATGTAAATTTTGACCATATTTAGTGGTCGGGATAGAACGGGACAAATTATTGATCTTTCTCCCAAAAAAAACTGTCACAACCCACAACAACAGTGTTTAAGGCCTATGTGTTAAACTTTTTTTACTGCATTGGGAGATTCTATTCTACTGCTTAATTAGGTTGATCAGCACACTGCGTAATTTTGGACTGCTAGGTAAATCTAGACTACAAGTTAATCCACTAAAGCCCAAACCACGAACAAATACTCAATATATAGAGCCTCTTTCATGATGGAAGCAAATCTAGCTAGCATAATCTTCTTTCTCAAGGATAAGGACCATTTTAATTTGTTTATTCAGGTAAAACAATGCTTTTTGTATTGCTAGTGTATGCGCCATTACATGATTCTTTCTCATTGGATTGATCCAACCAAATATTAAATATTTTAGGAAGGTGATCAGCACTTGCCTAGCTCTTGTAAATCTTTCATCATAGCAAATAATTGAAGATACATGCATTCGCTTGTTCAAAGTTAAATCACAGATCGGCTGATACATACAATTATCAACCAATAAGTAGCAAGTTGCCATTTTACTGAAGGAATAAATGGGGAAAAAACCAACAAATCCAAAATTTTTAATCAAATTAAATATTAACTTATCCAAATATTTTTCACATTGTGACACGTTTGTATATGTGTCCATTTTTCTTATTTGATCGATGGGGGCTCTCGGGGTTCATGCATCTAGCTAAAAAGAGAGCTCATAATATATTCCCATGGCCCCATTTACCCAGCAAGTTGCAACAAGTCTTTGGTTATCACTAACATATGCGTGAGATAGATGGTGAAATAATGAAATACGAAATTCATTATTGTCTAAAGAATTTGACACTCACGGCTTAAAGCAGCGAAATCTATGACATTTTGAGACTAAGAACTTGAAAAGTTCATCCCCTTAGCTTATCTAGAAATGGACTATGGCGTCTACATTATTCCTAGCTAATTGTATGTATTGATCGTGGCGAGGGTGGCCGGAAACCATGAAACTGGCTAATACTAGTAAAGAAAATAATGATCCACTATGGCTGTTATTGTGCTTTTACATGTTTTGTACATTCTGTAATGCAGTCATTTATCTTCAATAAAATCATCGTTTATATATATTGAAAAAAAAAAAACTAGTAAAGATAATAATGACTCTGAAAACCCAACTGGGGGAGATGGATATATGTTACTTAAAAGAGTACCACCAATTAAATATAGGCAAGTTGTTAGTGGACAATTGAAGCTTATAGTACTATAAATTATTGTGGTGGGGGGACCAAAGGGAGGGGTGCACTATTGTGACGGGACGACAGTGCCGACTCTTGACTAGTGGCGACGGCGCCGGACCGACGGTTGATGTGTATTGGAAGCGGATGAGGTAGGCCATTAAAGTTAAAGGACTGTGGCGGACCCAGTCAGGCTTGACTGTTATTGTTTTAGGGCTTAATTAAAAATTGGTGACCCCCACCCCAAAACCAAAAAAAAGGAAATATAATTAAGGGGCAAAACAAAATGAAGAAAACGAAAGAGTAAATCAGATTGCAATGGAACCGAAGTGACTATGTACGATGAATCGTTAGGCATCAGAGTAGGGGGAGTGTGTGGCTAAAAAAAAATGTCAATTTGCTAATGACTTTTCTTTTCTCTCTTTTTTTTTTTCTAAAAAAGAAATCTTCGTCTCATTTGAGAAGGAGCGCATGGCCGTGGCCCCTTTAGTCAGCCGTTAACATTTAGGAAGGGTGAGATAACCAAATTTTAGTATAACGGGACAATTACTCACTAACCTATGAACAGACATTAAGTTACATGCGATTAGCGAACAAACCTTTTATTTTATTCAATATGGGTTTTAAACACCCTTCTCCCAAATTTTTCAATGTGAAGCTATTCGGGATAGTATTGAATAGCACTTCTCAATTATCACAATAATGTTATTTGTGGTCCGGAGATTTGGTAAGAAATAAAATACAAAAGAAGAAAAAATGGTAATGTCTTAAAAGATATTTCTTTCCCTAAAAAAAAAAAGATATTTCTTTCCCTGGTGACTTTTTTTTTTAATATAAAGGAAGCATTCTTAATTTATATAAACTGATCAAGAGATGATCTAAGAATACATAGTACAAGATCTAAACGAATAAAAACATAAAAAATATTTAACGTATGAATCCGTTTCAACCTACCACATAAAAATACATAACGAGATTTATATCCTTAAAAAAGGATTACAAAAACACATTGCTCTCGCAGACGTCATAACCCACATGGTCCATACAACAACCACCAAACCAACAGGTGAAGTCGAGGCATACATGGGGAAATATCTATTTGTACGTAAGTTTCTACAATAGATAGAGAATAGTTCTTCAAGTCGAATCTTCCTCTATAAATTTAAAAAAAAAGTGTAACAGACTATTAATGGAGAAAATAAACCCACAAAAAATTAGACTAAATTCACAAAAAATAAAATTAAACTAACAAAACTAAAAAGTTGTAAAAAAAAAAAAATAATTCGAAAGAAATTTAGTGGGCGCTTACCGCCCGAAATAAAGTCGTATCTATGATTTTGAAAAGAAAAACCAAAAAATTTTGCCCATGACTTTAAAACGTTGGAAATTAGTGGGATTGTGATAGTATATGTGGCTAAGCTAATAAAGAGGGGGAAAAAATTATATCATCCAAGGTGTAGATAATGGAACTTTTTGAGAAATTAGATAATGGAATTTCATATTGAGTAATTAGGGGGTGGATAAATACATCAAGCATATCGGGAACAATTTTGATCATATGCCCCAGATATGCACTTGCCTATTATTAACACTTGAATTATATTCCAAAATGGTTGATTTACGATTATCCATTCCGTAAATTCAGGTTCCTAGAAGGTTCAACATCAGGACGTGGCATCATTTCTATATATCCAGAAATACGGTAGAATTGAACTAAGCCGTTGTAAAGTCTACCAAATTTGAGAAATCCACTTTTGTTGGAGGACTTTCAAACTTAAAGCATTCAATACCAAAGTTCTTGTATTTCTCGAAGACCTTGAACGGTTTCTTGTTTAGCTCACAAAAGGGGGTCTGTATCTAGACCACGTTACTCTCAAACATCTTAACCTTGTTACCTTATGTCACTTTCATAATCTGTCTTTTCCAAAATGTCACAACAAATCAAAACTACGACTTCAATTCGTATGCACTTCTTTTATTTGTTTGTCTTTTTTTTAATAACGAAAGGAATAGAAATCTCCACAGTAAGTCGCATACGCATGTACTTCTTTTTAATTGAGGGAATAAACGATTAACGGTGGAGGTGGAGGTGTTGCTTATTAGTTAGGGATGGCAAAAATCCCCACTGACGCGAGGATCCGCGGGGATTCCCCGCTGTAGGGACGGGGATGAGGACGATTATTGATCCGTGGGGATGGGGATGGGGAGGATTTTCAACCCGCAAAAATATATAAAATAACGATTTACCCTTGTAGTTACTCCATATACAAATATATATATTTCAAGTTTGGATTTTTAGTCATTTTGTTCAAATATAAAACAATAAAGGTAAAAGGATAATATAATATAGACCACAAGTTCACTTTAATTCACTTAGTTTATTATTTTTTCCTTTATCATGTTGGTTGGATTTGAATCTTTTGATGGTAATATGTAGTATTAGATAGTAATATATATTTTGTATTAACACTAGCATTAATATGTACTTTGTGACTGCTTGGAACTAAATTTCAATTTTTCAAGTGATAAAAGTTGTAAATATTTAAAATAAATAATTTGAGTCGTGGGGATCCGTGGGAAGTGCGGGGAGCGGGATGGGGACCAAATTCTACCCGCTGCGGGGAATGGGGATGGGGATGAGGAGAGTTTTAGGTCGCGGGGATGGGGCGGGGATTCCTCTACCCGCACATTCCCCGCCCCGCTGCCATCCCTACTTATTACCAATTTGATGCTACTTTTCTTTTTCACTAATCTATATAAATATATTAAATTAAAGACTTAGATCTCTGGTGTTAATAAGTGATTCTCTAAAGATTGACATATGGCAACTAATTTTGTCAAAAAAATAATTAATATATTATTTAGTAAATTTTAATAAAAAGGACTATTAAATATTCTATATTTAATTCTAAATCAATTGTATGTGGGGCAATGAGAAGGCATAATTGAGCTTAAAAAAACTAAATGCAGAAAATTAAGAGTCACATATATCCATACATCAAATTATGAAATATTTCTTAAAAATTAAAGGTCACATGTATTTAATGTTATAATTTAATATTACAATCAATTTTTGTGGTATAAAATGAGGAAAACCACACAGTATGGCGATTGTATTACTAAGGTAATCTATTTTTTTTTCACAACTAAACAAAATCATGCTTCATGTTTTAGAGAATTGGTTACTTATGAATAGTTAAACTTCTGAATTTTCAGGGCAAAATCAAAAATTTATGCTTCATTCACAGTCAAGAAATAAAACCCAAGGCAAACAACATAACCTTCAAGGGGATTCAAGGTAAGCTTCCAAATCCTCTCAATATAGTTGTACTATTCCTATTTTAGTATTCGTATATTAGAGTAGGAAATTCCTTTTCAATTGCTTTTGTCTCCTCCGGTAAGATTAACTAAATATTCGTGTGCAACACGGTATAAATCAATCTGAAACACCCCGACCCAAATTTACCCTGCAAACAGAAATTACTGAACAACAGTGTCGACACGTGGCACAAATAGTAAATACAATAGAAAACCGGCCCAATGGCTCAATGAAACAACATATCATCCGACCTCGGGGATCTCAACAACAATAACACAGCGGAAGCATTTATAAACTTAATGACAACATATGCAAAGCTCGATGCAAACTAATGGATCCGAGTCCTGTCTGAGGGTACACTGCAGCTGCCGAAATGAAATCCTGATCTAACTTGCAAGGACTGTGTGAGGGGTGAGACCAACCACTGTCTCACCGATAAACAAATAAACCGCAGTATACAAGCAACCGCAAATACACCCAAGCCAACACAGAAATAATAGAAGCACAACAAGCACAATCATAGCATCGGTATCAACAACTTACCCGAACTCACTATACGTCAAACCTTTCACGGTTAAGCTAGTCTCATAAACTCACCGACAATTGACGGTAGACTTACCAATTTTATTATTAGGGTCCTGTCACGTAATAAGTATTGGCCGTGCCTGGTAGCCAGGTTAGCTAACCCCAGGGTACTCCCCGTTAAACTATAAATATCTTAAATCACAAAGTATCACAATAACCGAGTCCCGCAATCCTCGGCAGAAGTCCCGCAGTCCTTCCTATAACTAATCAACTGAGTCCCGCAGTCCTCAGCCGGGAGTCCCGCAGTCATCCCTATCAAATCACAAATCACAAGGCGACTACCATCTGGCCGTACCAATACCTGTCACGTGACAACCTAGATGTCTAGATGTTATTACCACTGTTTATTATTATTTCTTATTCCACTGTCCAACAGTAACCCATCATTCTCACTTTCCCGAGCAGGCTCTCAGCCTCACAGCTCCTCTGGGAATTCAATCACAATGTCACAATATCGGGTCACTGCCACTAATTGACCAAATATCTCTTATCTCGTACGGATGTCACAATATTCATATCAACAACACAAAGCTCAATGATCACTCCACAATAATCATTAAGCATATAACAATGATCATGACAGCAATCAATCATCCAGCAGATAACAACAGTCTTAATAATTATACAGCATAATACACAATAAACACATAATTTAACAATCAACAAACAACCAGGGTATCACCGGCAGCATACCGAAGTTTATAAGTGTTAGGAACAATAGACTTAAGCTAGAGGGGGGTGAATAGCTTATGACCGAAAATTAAAAACTTTGCAGGAAATGAAGTGCGGAATTGAAAAATAGAAGGACACAAGAGATTTTTATACTGGTTCACACACAACTAATTTGTGGCTAATCCAGTCCTTCAAGATACACTTGAAGAGTTCACTATCTACCGTTAAGCTT